>CM043015.1:236754919-236860979 GCA_023690525.1 Holotrichia oblita | reverse complement strand
TCACGGAATCTACCTCAACAAATGACCTACATGGATACGTAATTAGAACCGGGACAGGATAAATTATTCACGGGCAACGTCTCTCTAAACTTCGACGTTACCACGCGAATCGATCTAAAATGTGATAAATACATATATCGCTTTATGTACTACATAGATGGGCTTATTGTAAGAATTTTATGTGGTCATCGCAGTGGTAGAGCCAGAAAAACAATTGCGCCAGCATTGCAATCGCCGCATAAAATCTCCAATAGTTTCGATAATAATAAATTTTGCTTTTTTTAGATTTTACAAGGATTGGCGTTCATTCACAGGCACGGCTTCTTCCATCGCGATCTGAAGCCGGAGAATATCTTATGTTCGGGTCCCGAACTCGTCAAGATCGCCGATTTCGGTCTGGTACGCGAGATAAGATCCAGACCGCCGTACACGGATTACGTCTCGACCAGGTGGTACAGGGCGCCGGAAGTCCTCCTCCATTCCACGACCTATAGTAGTCCCATCGATTTGTGGGCGGTCGGTTGCATCGCCGCCGAAGTTTACACCTACAGGCCTTTATTTCCGGGAACCACGGAGACCGATCAGCTCTATAAGATCTGTCAGATATTAGGAACGCCCGATAAGGTAGATTAAATTAAAGGGAACAAAATGTATACAGGGTGTCTTATTTATGTCACTTTCTATTTAAACGCTGCTTCTTTTTCGATATACAAGGTGTCGAAGTAAATTTTTTTAAACTATATCTATGAATAATAGTAGAGGGTTTCAGCCGGTTGAGGAACCTCCTAAATGATCTTGATCGACCCCAAGGTCAAGTCAAGGTCATTTCGGAGGTTTCTATTTAAACGCTGCTTCTTTTTCGATATACAAGGTGTCGAAGTTAATTTTTTTTAAACTATATTTATGAATAATAGTAGGGGTTTTAGCCGGTTGAGGAACCTCCTAAATGATCTTGATCGACCCCAAGGTCAAGTCAAGGTCATTTCGGAGGTTTCGCAACCGGTTGAATAGGACAAGGTCATTTGAAAAGCGTTATGAGGTCATTTGAAGGTTATTTGATGGGCGTTTGGGGTCGGTTTAAGGGCGTTTGAAGGTCGCGTGAAAGATATTTGAAGGGTGTTTGGATGCCATTTGAAGGTAGGCCAACTCAAGATTATTTGAAAATCATGTGCAAGATCATTTGAAGGTTATTTCAAAGACGTTTCGAGGTCATTTCAGGATCATGTAATCTCAAATGACTTTTAAACGCGAGGAATTTCCCAAATGACCTTGACCTGACCTTGGGGTCGAAATAGAAAGTGACATAAGGAAAGTCCCATTATTTTAGCCCAAAGAATATATGACGTCTAACGGATTCGTCTATTTTTTGCAACACTCTATATATGGTTAAATATTATTTATTTTTATAGAAAGTTTGGCCGGAAGGATATCAATTGGCAGGAGCTGTAGGATTCAAATTTCCCTACTTCACGAGTACGCCGCTAAGCAACGTGGTCCCGCAGGCTAGTGCAGTCGGTATCAAACTTATGGATGTTCTCTTGGATTGGAATCCCTCCGGTAGACCAACGGCTCAAGCTGCCTTGAAACATTCCTATTTTCAGGTTACATTTCTTGTTTTTTTTTTGGTTTTTGGTTTATAGAGAAATAAAATCAATAGTGCTGGCAATCGAATAGTCGAATATTCGATTATATGTATATAATACGTTTCTTTGTTTCTATGATATGAACATTCTGTTCTAATATATTTATACAGGGTGATCTATGTAGGATTAGAAATTTAAACTTTGGTATACTATCATAATCGATCATGCCCATTTTTATTAAGATATTTTTAATCACCAGGCTATACAAGGTGTGCCGAAAATCGCCGAGTTTTTGAAATAGATATGTCAAGACGCAACCAGTTTGAAATTCGAAAATGAAAGCAAACTAACCATAGTGGAACTTCTGACGTTTAATTGATGTTCGTATTTAATATTAATAATTAGTACAAATCCTTGTCTTGTTTGTTTCCATGACACACTTGAAAAAGCGAAGAATCTTTCTCGAATTTTGTTGAATAATTCCAACTTCCATTCAAACTAAGAAAATTAGTACCGATCTTAGACACATTTTCTGTTGCTGTCTACGTAAATCACTCTGTATACTATCTACATAATTATTTATCTAAATAATCGCAATATTCCATCTTTTTTTAATATAGTTCATCTTTTATCGGTTGATTTTTAATGAAATAGTTCTATTATGTGTTCTTTTATGTTACAAAAAAAAGGAGAGGAGGGGGAGGGGAGGCAAAATAAAGTTGACCCTTTAAAAAAAGTATATTTATTAATATCTCCGGCTTACTTTGAGATATCTTTTTGAAATTTGGCGCAGTTTTGACTCTTATCTAAGCGCACTTCCTGTATGATTTCTATCAAAATAACTCGAATATCCGATAGGGAAAATAGGGGGTGTGGTACCTTTTTGGGCTCTCCATTTTTTTCTGGCAAACGGCTACGAATTTGGCTCTCATTTTTCTTAACACCCTATCATCATTATCTATCTAGGCTTTAATAAAATTATCAGATTAACTTTAGCATCCTATACAGGGTGTCCAGTTTAAAATGCAGTACATGGGGATATTGCAAACCGTTGGAGGTACAACGTCGGTTAAATGGGAGAAAAGTTGCGTACTCATTTGTCCATGAATAATCCGACATCAGATTTTGAAATTTTTGTTGCCATTTTTGCATTTTTGAAAATATTCCATATTTTCTTTCGTAAAAGAGATAAATTTACAAAAGTTGCAGGCTAGGGATAACAAGTCATGATGATTTTAAAAATGATTTCAAAAAAATCTAGCTCTGCTAGATTTTGCGTGACAATAATCAACTTTTGTTTCTCTCATGGCAGCCATATTGGATTTTGACATTTTCAATATCTTCAAAAAAAATGCTATTCAATGATATATAACATGTTTATGTTCAAGATAGTAAAAACATGAGAAATAGAGAAAGTAAGATTTTAACATAGTAGGCCATGGAACTGTTGATAACTTAAGTATATACTGATAAAAAAAAACAAGTCTCCAAGTACTGTCAAGATATCTTTAACATTTTGTTTGTTAGTGTTTATTAAATAAACGTGGTTTAGGTAGCTGAATCATTAATGTAACAGCTGGTCAAATAAGCCAGCGTTCATTCGCAACATATGCACATGTGAGGTCGGGGGATCTAGCACGCCATCCTGCTGCATTGGTCCTCGATTACCAATTCAGTTGTTGTAATATTCATTATTTAAATAACTCGAAGAAAAACAAAAGTTGATTATTGTCACGCAAAATCTAGTAGACCTAGATTTTTTTTAAAATCATTTTTAAAATCGTCATGACTTGTTATCCCTAGCCTGCAACTTTTGTAAATTTATCGCTTTTAGGAAACAAAATATTGAAGATTTTCAAAAATGCATTTTTTCTTTTTCACCCTGTATCGTTGTATCTCCAACGGTTTGCAATATCCTCATGTAGTGCATTTTAAACTGGACAGGGCGTATACATATAATAAAAAAAGTGTTTTAACAGAAAATGATTAGTTTGGATTTCCACGTAATTGCTCCACAAATTTGGTTTTTTATGTTAAAAATTATAAAGTAGCTTGGCGATTTTTGATACACCCTGTATAATTAGGCGATTAAAGATATTTAATTTTCAATTTCTAATCCAATTACCAAGTTTAAAAATCTCTAATGCACAGCCTACATTAATCACCCTGTATACAGAGGGTTGGAGATCTGTGCGTGTGTTTTCGATTGTAACCACAACATGGAATTTATTCATCAATATAAATAATTACTGCTTAATATTTATGGCTTCTAGAAGCACAAACTTAAATTATTGTAGAACTTATACAGGATGCTCCAAAATTGAATTAACTTAATTGACTGATTATAATGTTTAATTATGTGTAGATCGGACAACAATACACGACAGTGGTGGTGAACAACAGCGCTTACAGTCAAATCCAAAGACAGAACGTCGTTAATAAAACCGAAAACGTGAATCCGGTCGCGTCGGCTGCCCCTCCACCGTCCAATCAACCTTTAGAGCCTACTGTCCAGATACAAGTGCAACCGTTAATTAAACCGGCTACAAGGAATCAACCTGTACAAGCGGTAGCGCCTATCATCTACAGTTTCGGACAGACCGATTTTTCTCACAAATTATACAATAATACCGTTAATAATAACAATATTAACGCGAATAAAAAATTGAACAAAAGAATATCCTGGGGTAAAGGCGATTTCAACTATGAAGAGGACGACTTCGCCGATATCTTAGGGTAAATTTATTTAATTTTAATTTAATATAAATCGAAACTTATTTAACGTTTAATAAGAAGCAGGATTAGTAAAGCTTCGGATAGAGGCGTTAAAGACGGCCAAACTAATCTGAACCAATTCAATCTGCAAGAGATACTGAATCCCTCTAGCGAAAGCGAGCGCCGGCAAGGCGAAGAACCAATACCTGAGCGTTTCGAGATACGTAGCGGGACAATCCAGCATGAAGGTGAGAGATAATTACAACTTCTTAGAGGACGAGAATCGGCGGAATAGCGGGATGCTCTCGAAGAAATCCGGTAAGTTTTTCGCCCGTTATATTCGAGCGTTTAACGATTTAAAACGGCGTTAGATTTAGATATAACCGCCCTGCTTAACGAGACGATGGGTTTATCCTCTCTGGTATCGGGGAAGCAGCATTTCGGCGGTTACAATTTGAGTAGCGCCGCCGCGCACGGCAGAACGGATTGGGCCGCTAAGTATGATCTTCTGTTCGATTAATTTCGATGTGTAGATGTAATCGGGTGTGTGTATTGTTGTAGGTATTTAAAGTAGCGTAGCGAGATGAATTCGATCCGTCCGATTCGATGAAGGAAGATGTTACAACCCGACTGTGATAGAAACATTTTTCTTATATTATATTGTTATATTTAAATCTTGTTAGCACTTGTATTGCCACTCTTAAGAGAAACATAAAACGGAAACGATGGATTATAATATTATATTATATACATACCTATTATAATATGTCTAGGACTAAATTAGATTAATTTTCTTTAAATAAAAATTCTACAAATTTAATTTTCTTCGTCATATTTTTTACCACCTGACTTATTATTAATAAATCATGTATGTAAGAAGATTAAGGTCGAAATTTAGTGCTAAATATGCGTAATAAATTTGATATATAAATGTCAAATATTAATAAGTTTGACATTTATACGTCAAACATGTATAAGTTTGACATTTAAATGTCACCTCACTTTTAAATGTTCAATAAAAATAAAAGTAGGTGGTAATTAAAATTAACAACTTTACGGTGACCCTGTATAACACGATTTTTGAACGGACCTGTAGAAATTAATCCAACAACGACTGTTAATTACCGTTATTGTCAGAAGAACATCGAAATCTAATTTCTGATGAGATTTGGAGACAATTGCAAATCATCTATAAAAAGCCGTGGCGCAACAACGTTCTTTGCATAGAGAATTAATGGAAGTTTGCTCATAAAATTATCGCAAATTGCCATGGTGCACCTTTTGGGCTCATAACATGTCATTATCATTATCATCTTCGAATAGCAGCAAACATTATCGACCTAAATTTTAATACCCCTACTAAAAGACGTCCAAAATTATGCAAAAAGACTCGACTAACAAAATTCAAAGTGAAATAACCACCAATCACTAGTTGGTTAAATAGCAATTATATAGATTAATCCGTAGCTAAACATTTAAAATATATAATTCGATAACTCGCTAATTTATGGCGTCCCTAAAATTCATAAAACTGATATTCCTAGGCAAATTGTAAATTGTATGCAATCACCAACATACAATTTATCAAAATTTTTATCCAAAATTTTCAGTAATGTTGTAGGAAATACAGAGTATCATGTAAAAAATTCGGGAATTTGTTAATTTCATTAACAAAAAATCCGTAAATGTAATCATGAAATTATCAGTTTAGACGTTGTATCTTTATTCACAAATGTTCCTACAGATTTGCATTAAACATTATAAACAAAAATGGAATTTAATTCAAAATAGCAATTTTAAAAATGAATTCATGTTGGCTGCAAAACTTTGCTTAAATTCAACACCGTAAACTATACGGGCGGTTACGCACCTAACGTTGGCAGCAAATCTTTATCATTGATGAAAAATGAACGGCCCATGTGTTAGAAACGGTTTAGGGGACGTCCAAACAATTTTCTAATTAAGAAAATATCCAGACAGATCGGCAATAGCTAACTGATCTCAAACTAATCAGGCGGTTAGGCGCGCCTGACGGACGCGTTAGCCGTCTTATTATTGACGAAAATGAACGGGCCATATGTTAGAAACAGTTTAGGACGTCCAAACAATTTTATAATTAACAAAAAAAAGGTTTTCTCTCGCGATATCTCCGCCATTATGGGAGATAGGACCGAAATCTCTTCGGTACGACGCCGACGCTCCAAAGGACCATCAGTAACAATCTGTAACAGTTCAAAAGGAGAGTTTAAGAATTCTACAAATGCCCGACTAGTCCGCTCGTACCTACTACCATTCGTCTCCGTCCATTTCCATTCTACATATATACGGTCCCGGCAGTACCTATTACGTAGTACGTAGTAGGAAGGCAGAGTTCAACCTCTAAGTTATCGCAACCAACCGTCCGTCCATCCATCCATCAAGTCTGGAAGATCGACACTACATTCGACGCCCCTGGCGGTAGCAAGCAACGCTGTAAATTCATATTCATATCTAATAGATGTGTTAACTGCTGTCTAAGCTGACTGCAAATTAGAAGGAAGCGAAAGCTATAAGCACCCACCTTTACATGTGAGGATGTTATCTGCAATACTACACCGTGCTAGCTGTCCGTAGGTAATGAAAAAGGCAGCAAGAAAGTTAGGGAGCATGCAGTAGCAAAATCATTACCTATGAACAACTGAAACCTACGGTAAGGTTAAGGGTTACATACGACGCTATAATGATGCGTCAGATCCTCTATAGTCTATATCTAGCATATTGTACCTAAACGTTACATTACAACATTCACGTGAACAACTTATGTCTTGTTAAGAAACCTAGGAAGGACGGTACGGTTCGTTTGGTAAATCAACTTCTTATCTCTACTTAAATTGTACAGCAGGATGCAGTATTTTATTTGAACGATTGCAGTACAGACTACGTATTGTCCTCAACTACTACTACTACTACTACTACTACTATCGTATAATAAATGTAGGTACCTCTAAACATCATCATATTATCCTGCGAAACACACTCAACAAACGGCTCAGGCAGGTTTGTGTTTGTGTTTTTTCCACAACCCACAACTTCGCATGCTATTTTCACAGGCAAGGTACGATTTTCCGTTAGCGTTTCCGGGCGTAGATGGAAGCAGGGCTATCCACCGGCCATACTGATACCTCCGGCCCCTCTGAAAATCAACAACTAATTAAGAAAATACGAATAAATGTATACGTAAGAGATTCATTGCGTACATAACCTCAAAAGCTCTAGAAAATAGCCAATATACGAACCGGGAGCAGGGAAGAGCTCTGCGCTCCGCCGGACGGACCAGGGTAGTGTCACTTCGCTATTAGAAAAAGGGCGCGAAATTTCGTCCGGCATCGCGCCTGGTGTCCAGGTAAATTGGACGTATTAACACTTTCGGCGTGCCGTTCCGTGCCAGATAGTAGCGCAGGCGTGTCCTGTCGACGATACCGTTCGGGGTACGGCGATTCTACACGGATTTAAATCGATTTTAGCATTATAAGCGATCGGTCAAGGTCATCCGATTCGAGGACACCTGACCGACATAAACTGCCATCGGTGATCGTACCCTCGTCCCAAAATCCGCTCGTGCTGCCCTCAGCCGTCGACTAGGAGTACTAAATTTATTCAAATAAAAATTCAATTTTATTTCGCTATACAAAGCATACAATTAAGAATTATAGCAGTTTTTCGTGCGGAATTTGTTTAAAAGAAAACTAAATCTTCGGTTTTTCATTTGAAAACGTTAAATACTCACAATAGCACTTACCTAGTTACCTTTTAATTCCCAATTTATTTCCACTTGTACGTCAATAGAATATGTAAATAAATAATTAAATACCAATCAATTATTTAGTCTATTGACCTAATTAATATTAAAGGAATACATTGTATTAGATACGTATGGCACATATTGTGAGTCGCTGATGTATGTAATCTTTAATAAGACGTCTTCCTGCAGATGACAATGCGTATTAAAACGATTAATAGATAGAATTTATTGTCTGCTATATGAATAGAATGGGAACGTTGCCGTAAAAAAAGGTTAAAACGGAATTAAACTCGATAAATAATTGAAATTATAAATTTATTAAATTCCACTACGGCTGGCGCCATCTCGGGTGCGACGGCTGAAACGATGGAGGTCGGCTAGTCCTTCTCTAGATTCCTATAATTCTATGTGGTGAGTTACTCCGCTAGTCGCTAGCGAACTAATACAGCCACCGCCCCCGAGATGGCGGTAATTACGTCAGAATTTTTAATTTAAAACGAAATTAGTTATTAGCGAGGTTTGCAAGTCCCGAACCGACGTATACGATTCAAATTACCATCAGTTTTTTATATGGAATATTTTAAACACACGAAATCTTACCGTTCTTCTGTTTACCGAATAATGATACTTTCTAATGGAGTCAATATGTAGCGCCTGAATATATCACCCCTCCGCAACCCAATATACACGACCGTGATTTAAGTTGCGTACGACGGGAGGATGTGGCATGTCTACATTTATTTATACTTGTATTTACCCGCTAATATGTAAATCAAACACGATATATAAATATAATTCGAAGTCTTTATTGAGTATATATAATATGTATACAAGGTGATAGAGCATAGATGGTCATCATCAACGGCCAGCTGATCTGCAAAACTACTCCGACGGTTAGGCTGCTCGCGTAACGGCCTTAGCCTTAGCCGTCTTATCAGCGACGAAAATGATCGGCACCTGGCTTAGAAATAATGGTTTAGGAGAAGTCTAAACAATTCTCTCGCTAACAAAGCTTCCAGACAGCGCCGCAGTCGCAATAGCTAGCTGAACTCCGTAAACTATGCAGGCGGTTACGCGCACCTAACACCCGCGTTAGCAGCCGTCTTATCATTGACGAAAATGAACGGCCCATGTGTTAGAAACAGTTTAGGGGACGTCCAAACAATTTTCTAATTAAGAAAATATCCAGACAGATCGGCAATAGCTAGCTGATCTACGTAAACTAAGGAGGCGGTTAGGCGCGCCTGACAGCCGCGTTAGCCGTCTTATTATTGACGAAAATGAACGGGCCATGTGTTAGAAACAGTTTAGGGGACGTCCAAACAATTTTATAATTAAGAAAATATTCAGACAGATCGGCAATACTTATTATTGACGAAAATGAACGGGCCCATGTGTTAGAAACTAGAGGACGTCCAAACAATTTTCTAATTAAGAAAATAGCTGATCTACGTAAACTAAGGAGGGGGTTAGGCGCGCCTGACAGCCGCGTTAGCCGTCTTATTTTTGACGAAAATGAACGGGCCATGTGTTAGAAACAGTTTAGTGGACGTCCAAACAATTTTCTAATTAACAAAATATCCAAAAAAAGGTTTTCTCTCGCGATATCTCCGCCATTATGGGAGATAGGACCGAAATCTCTTCGGTACGACGCCGACGCTCCAAAGGACCATCAGTAACAATCTGTAACAGTTTAAAAGGAGAGTTTAAAGAATTCTACAAATGCCCGACTAGTCCGCTCGTACCTACTACCATTCGTCTCCGTCCCTTTCCATTCTACATATATACGGTCCCGGCAGTACCTATTACGTAGTACGTAGTAGGAAGGCAGAGTTCAACCCTCTAAGTTATCGCAACCAACCGTCCGTCCAACCATCCATCAAGTCTGGAAGATCGGCACTACATTCGACGCCCCTGGCGGTAGCAAGCAACGCTGTAAATTCATATTCATATCTAATAGATGTGTTAACTGCTGTCTAAGCTGACTGCTGATTGCAATTAGAAGGAAGCGTAAAGCTATAAGCACCCACCTTTACGTGTGAGGATGTTATCTGCAATACTACACCGTGCTAGCTGTCCGTAGGTAATGAAAAAGGCAGCAAGAACGTTAGGGAGCATGCAGTAGCAAAATCATTACCTATGAACAACTGAAACCTACGGTAAGGTTAAGGGTTACATACGACGCTATAATGATGCGTCAGATCGTCTATAGTCTATATCTAGCATATTGTACCTAAACGTTAGATTACAACATTCACGTAAACAACTTATGTCTTGTTAAGAAATAGGAAGGACGGTACGGTTCATTTGGTAAATCAACTTCTTATCTCTACTTAAATTGTACAGCAGGATGCAGTATTTTATTTGAACGATTGCAGTCCTCAACTACGTATTGTACTCAACTACTACTACTATCGTATAATAAATGTAGGTACCTCTAAACATCATCATATTATCCTGCGAAACACAGTCAACAAACGGCTCAGGCAGGTTTGTGTTTGTGTTTTTTCCACAACCCACAACTTCGCATGCTATTTTCACAGGCAAGATACGATTTTCCGTTAGCGTTTCCGGGCGTAGATGGAAGCAGAACTATCCACCGGCCATACTGATACCTTCGGCCCCTCTGAAAATCAACAACTAATTAAGAAAATACGAATAAAAGTATACGTAAGAGAATCATTGCGTACATAACCTCAAAAGCTCTAGAAAATAGCCAATATACGAACCGGGAGCAGGGAAGAGCTCTGCGCTCCGCCGGACGGACCAGGGTAGTGTCACTTTGCTCTTCGAAAAAGGGCGCGAAATTTCGTCCGGCATCGCGCCTGGTGTCCAGGTAAATTGGACGTATTAACACTTCCGGCGTGCCGTTCCGTGCCAGATAGTAGCGCAGGCGTGTCCTGTCGACGATACCGTTCGGGGTACGGCGATTCTACACGGATTTAAAGCGATTTTAGTATTACAAGCGATCGGTCAAGGTCATCCGATTAGAGGACACCAGACCGACATTAACTGCCGTAGGTGATCGTATCCTCGTCCCAAAATCCGCTCGTGCTGCCCTCAGCCGTCGACTAGGAGTACTAAATTTATTCAAATAAAAATTCAATTTTATTTCGCTATTCAAAACATACAATTAAGAATTATAGCAGTTTTTCGTGCGGAATTTGTTTAAAAGAAAATTAGATCTTCGGTTTTTTATTTGAAATCATCAAATACTCACAATAGTACTTACCTAGTTTCCTATTAATTCTCGATTTATTTCCACTTGTAGGTCAATAAACTATGTAAATAAATAATTAAATACCAATTAATTATTTAGTTTATTGACCTAATTAATATTAAAGGAATACATTGTATTAGATACGTATGGCACATATTGTGAGTTGCTGATGTACGTAATCTTTAATAAGACGTCTTCCTGCAGATGACAATGCCTATTAAAACGATTAATAGATAGAATTTATTGTCTGCTATCCGAATAGAATGGGAACGTTGCCGTAAAAAAAGGTTAAAACGGAATTAAACTGGATAAATAATTGAAATTATAAATTTATTAAATTCCACTACAACCGGCGCCATCTCGGGTGCGATGGCTGAAACGATGGAGGTCGGCTCGTCCTACTCTAGATTCCTATAATTCCATGTGGTGAGTTACTCAGCTAGTCGCTAGCGAACTAATACAGCCACCGCACCCGAGATGGCGGTAAATACGTCAGAATTTTTAATTTATAACGAAATTAGTTATTAGCGAGCTTTGCAAGTCCCGAACCGACGTATACGATTAAAATTACCATCAGTTTTTTATATGGAATCTTTTAAACACACGAAATCTTACCGTTCTTCTGTTTACCGAATAATGATACTTTCTAATGGAGTCAATATGAGGCGCCTGAATATATCACCCCTCGGCAACCCAATATACACGACCGTGATTTAAGTTGCGTACGACGGGAGGATAACCATCCCATGTCTACATTTATTTATAGTTGTATTTACCCGCTAATATGTAAATCAAACACGATATATACATATAATTCGAAGTCTTTATTGAGTATATATAATATGTATACAAGGTGATAGAGCATAGATGGTCATCATCAACGGCCAGCTGATCTGCAAAACTACTCCGACGGTTAGGCTGCTCGCGTAACGGCCTTAGCCTTAGCCGTCTTATCAGCGACGAAAATGATCGGCACCTGGCTTAGAAATAATGGTTTAGGAGAAGTCTAAACAATTCACTCGCTAACAAAGCTTCCAGACAGGGCCGCAGCCGCAATAGCTAGCTGAACTCCGTAAACTATGCAGGCGGTTACGCGCACCTAACACCCGCGTTAGCAGCCGTCTTATCATTGACGAAAATGAACGGCCCATGTGTTAGAAACAGTTTAGGGGACGTCCCAACAATTTTATAATTAAGAAAATATCCAGACAGATCGGCAATAGCTAGCTGATCTACGTAAACTAATGAGGCGGTTAGGCGCGCCTGACGGCCGCTTTAGCCGTCTTATTATTGACGAAAATGAACGGCCCATGTGTTAGAAACAGTTTAGGAGACGTCCAAAAAATTTTCTAAATAAGAAAATATCCAGACAGATCGGCAATAGCTAGCTGATCTACGTAAACTAATGTGGCGGTTAGGCGCGCCTGACGGCCGCGTTAGCCGTCTTATTATTGACGAAAATGAACGGCCCATGTGTTAGAAACAGTTTAGGGGACGTCCAAACAATTTTCTAATTAACAAAATATCCAGACAGATCGGCAATAGCTAGCTGATCTACGTAAACTAATGAGGCGGTTAGGCGCGCCTGACGGCCGCGTTAGCCGTCTTATTATTGACGAAAATGAACGGCCCATGTGTTAGAAACAGTTTAGGGGACGTCCAAACAATTTTCTAATTAAGAAAATATCCAGACAGATCGGCAATAGCTAGCTGATCTACGTAAACTAATGAGGCGGTTAGGCGCGCCTGACGGCCGCGTTAGCCGTCTTATTATTGACGAAAATGAACGGGCCATGTGGTAGAAACAGTTTAGGGGACGTCCAAACAATTTTATAATTAACAAAAAAGGTTTTCTCTCGCGATATCTCCGCCATTATGGGACATAGGACCGAAATCTCTTCGGTACGACGCCGACGCTCCAAAGGAGCATCAGTAACAATCTGTAACAGGTTAAAAGGAGAGTTTAAGAATTCTACAAATGCCCGACTAGTCCGTTCGTACCTACTACCATTCGTCTCCGTCCATTTCCATTCTACATATATACTGTCCCGGCAGTACCTATTACGTAGTACGTAGTAGGAAGGCAGAGTTCAACCCTCTAAGTTATCGCAACCAACCATCAAGTCTGGAAGATCGGCACTACATTCGACGCCCCTGGCGGTAGCAAGCAACGCTGTAAATTCATATTCATATCTAATAGATGTGTTAACTGCTGTCTAAGCTGATTGCAAATAAGAAGGAAGCGTAAAGCTATAAGCACCCACCTTTAAGTGTGAGGATGTTATCTGCAATATTACACCGTGCTAGCTGTCCGTAGGTAATGAAAAAGGCAGCAAGAAAGTTAGGGAGCATGCAGTAGCAAAATCATTACCTATGAACAACTGAAACCTACGCTACGGTTAAGGGTTACATACGACGCTATAATGATGTGTCAGATCATCTATAGTCTATATCTAGCATATTGTACCTAAACATTACAATCTAATTATAAAACTGGCAAACTATTTGGACAGATATGGGGCTGTTGTTGATATTCACCTCCTAAACTTACTTCATGAAAAAAATACTGCATATTTTCAAAGTATTTAAATACACATCGTATCAGTACCTATATTTTTCTACATATTCTAAAACATTTTATATTTCTTCTCCTTTTTCTTGCAATCAAAGAATATTTAATTTAAAAAAAGGACCAACGCGAAAATACATTTTTTATTTCTAGCTTGTCTGAATAGCAAGTTTGTAATAATAAAATTATTGTCGAACAGCACCCTCTTATTTACCTAAACCCCCCCCCTCCGTTTAAATACTGGGCGTGAATAAGTTTAAAGTAAATAAAAACACACTACTTAAATATTACAGTGAATTTTATTTTTACGTCCATTTACAATCTACATAAATTCATCGTACTTATTCACTTACACATCGCAAATGATATAATTCAACTACATAACGTATAATTTAATGAGAATGCTTTACGAGGTATTCCATCCAGTGTCATGTTACATCGTACCCATTCGAACGAATAAAATTCTACACAACGATGATGTAACGATACAGTCAAGCAACAAACCGTATCTCACATCATCATCATCTATCGAAACAGGGACACCTCCCCTCCGATTGTTTAAATTATAAATTTATCTAAACACATTTTACGTAATTCTTTGGTTAAATATATATAAAAACATAAATATTTAGATTATTACCACCTATTACATAAACTAGCTTAATTAGAATATATATTTACGTAACAATATAATCTTTTGTACAAAAATAAATCTCAGTCGATCGTAAAAAGAAAAAAATATGCAACGAAATAAAATTATCACTTATATATATGTTTTTGCTATATAGGGCGCTCGCTTAAATCTGTTTTATTAGATATGATAAGATTAGAGAGCATCTACTCGATTTATTCCTCCGACTATTCCATATTTACCCTCGCTCACTATAAAAATAAAATAATTTGCTACACACGCTATCATAGTAAATAAATAATAGTTTGTTTATATTTTAGAGCGATAGGTACCCTGTTAAAAGGTGTCATCCGAGATGCATACGTAGCAGGTATAAATCACAAGAGAATAGGGGAATGATTAACGAGATTTTCGATATTGATATCCAACTAAAATAAATCGCGATAATAAATTATAGGGATACGTTAAGCTTTAATCGTCTGATGGAGGATATCCGCGATTTTCAACATCGTCTGTCCGCCCAGTATCGATCTGTGATTACCCTCCAACGGTAGAACGGAGACTTTCCCTTTACACACCTGCAATTCAAAATCGATATCTCGTTACGATTCATTTAATTCATTTTAATCGATAGTGCAAAGACTTACCGTGCTCAGTCCATAATCGTCACCCATCTGGACGTAATTATCGATAGCCCGCACCAGCGTTACCTTCCCCTTGAATTGGGCGCTCGGTTTGTATTTATCGGCCGCATCCAATTTATAATAGAAACTGGCCGCCGCCGACGAGAGTTCGTCGGCCGGGAATGGAGTGACACCGTCCAGGATCTGGGCCGTCCTCGCTAATCGCTCGTCTAAAGTCTTCATCGACGTTAATTCGCCCACAACCTTAAAAAGAAACAACAACATTCAATCATTTATATAATAAGAAAACCCCTATATATAATATAGAATATTTCATTTCAATGTTGTAATTTTTTTGAATCACCCTGTATAATTACGAATACTACTGTACAAAGCTACAATTCGGTTAAACAACAAACACAAAAACAATAGAGCATCCTGTACATATCAAGCCGATCTATTTATTTTGCACTTCTCTCTTTTTTGTTCAGAATTAAAATCCTCAATTAAACGGTAACGAATTATACAGGCTTTAGAGACAAGAGATCGAAGGAGTAGGTTGTGTGTGACGACATCAACTGTTAAAATATCCTAACATTTGTTATTTTTTAAAATTAAACATCCTGTAGATTAAAAACAATTCATAATATACCTAATTCGAAAAATTTTGACAGCTAGTGACGTCATTCATTTATTGAGATCCTAAAAAAAATAATATAACCTGTCCAACATCGATAAAAGGGCAGGAAAATTTAAAAACGTATTCACGGAAGAACAAGAACTTAGTTAGTTACTTAAAAACTATGGAGACTAGGTTATTCGGTCTAAGAATGAAAGACTTGGCATTAGTAATAGATTTAAAAATGGAATAGCAGGCCAGGATTGGGTCAATAATCCACTTCATTTGTTCGCAAACCCGAGGCAACATCTGGTGCAAGAGCCATGGGCTTCAATAAAGTAGGAGTAGAGAGTTTTTTTTCATTGCTAACGAATTTAGTCGACAAGCACAAACTAACGGCTGCTCAAATCTTTAATTGCGATGAACCCTAAAAGCCAATCAAAGATCATAGCTTTTTAGCTAGTTAGGATTACCACCAGGAGGTTGGGCTGAGGTCCACAGCATTGGATGGATGATTGCTAAGGCATTTCTTATATGGTTTCGAAAATTCGTGGACTTTTCTAAAGCAACAAAAGACTTCCCAGTTCTTCTTATATTGGATGGTCACTCAGCTGTCTAAGGACCGTCTAAGGAGGTCCGATTTAATGAGTCCCATTATGCCACTCCTGGGTGCTCTTGGATGACAACAGACAAAAGGACCTCTTAATTTCATGTTTTCCCTGAAATTCTAATCCCTATTCTAAAAATTAAAGAAAAAAAGTAAAAATCGGTATGGGGGGAAGACCGCTGTCTTAACAGGTTCGCCATACAAAAATGAGTTAGAAGTTGCCATTAAGGAGAAAGAGGAAAAAAGACTAGCTAAAGAAGAGAGAGCAAAGAAAAAATTATCTAAGAAAGAGAATAAACTTAAAAATGGGAAAAGCAAAGAAAAGTGCCTGCCTCGGGTTCTCCTAACTCTAATCATACAAATTGCCGAAAACCATTATTTCAAAGACACCCTGTATAATAACATCTCAGTATAGGGTTCTAACACAAACATTTATCAATCGCTCAACTCACCTTTTGCTGATCGACATCCTTGAATTGCAAAATAAAGAAGAGCAGCGCTTCGCTCTGCTCGGCCACCGTATCGCCCCTGACGATCTTCTGACTCTTCGCTTTACCGGTGTGCGTCGCCACGTACGCCGGCGACCCATCCAACAGCAACAACTTCACGGTTTCCCCAGCCGCCTCCATCTGAACGCCCATCTCGAAGGCGACGCAGGCGCCGAACGAGTACCCCACTAGCGTGTACGGACCTTCGCTCTGCACCATCTTCAACTGTTTCACGTAATAGGCGGCCAGATCGCCGATGCTGCTCAACGGCGTTTCGTTCGTGCATTGCAGGCCGTAAACGGGCGCTTGAATCTGTTGTGCCAACTCTTGCAAGGCGTTAACGACGCCTTCGATCGGATGCAGGACGAACACCGGTTTCAACTTGTTATCCGTCGATTTGCTCGGCATCTGCACCAGCGCCTTCCTCGGCATCAACTCCTTCACGTTTCCGTATTGCAATTGATCGTTAGCGTTTTGTTTGGCGGTTTCTGCCGGCGAGTTAGCGACGGTGGCGTCTCCACCGCCTCCGGCGGATAAATCTTGAAGTTTGCCGAAACTGAGAGCGCGAATTTCTTGCGCGCTCAACACTAAATCGTAATTCCTCTCTAGCGTTTGTTTGATTTCGGAACCCATCAGGGAGTCCATGCCGAGATCGGCGAGCGACGCTTGAGCCGGTACTGACGCCGGATCTTTCACGCCTAGGATGTTAGCGACCGCGTCGATCAGGCTGACTTGATTAGAGCCGGAGGTCTTGCGTTTCTCGGCGAGGACCATGCTGGCGACCACCGGCGCCGGTTGTTGCAGGAAGATATCCATCGTGGCCAGGCAGGAGGACATCCTCTGCGGTAGGGTGCCGCCTACTTCGGTGTCGTTGCCGCCCATCGTCTCCAGGATCAAGCCGACGTCGCCTATAGCGCCCCATTGGATCGCCAAGCCGGGGAGACCGGCGCTCTGGCGGGATTCGCAGATACGTTCCATCGCGGAATTAGCCAGACCGTAGTTAGCTTGACCGGCATTACCTATAGAGAGGATAAAATTAATATTCTTATTTTTTCGTTCTCACATTTTGACAGATCGAATAGTAAAAATATTCATGAAGGCTGTCAAAATGTAAATATTGGTTTTAAAAAGAAAAAAAAATGATTAAATTTCGACTAAAACAAGTTTAAACTCACCTCTACCGCAGGAAACTGACGAGAAACAAACGAAATAATCCAATTCGGGAGCCAAACTCCTCGAAGCGGCGTCCAAATTCTTCGTAGCCGTCACCTTCGGTCTAACGACAGTCTTAAAATCGGCCTCGCTTTGATTCTCCATCATGGCATCGCGTAGAACCGCCGCCAAATTAAAGATACCACCGATCGGGCCCAATTCTTTCGCCTCTTGTAATAATTTAACAGCTCCTTTCACGTCGGAACAATCCGCCGTCGATACCAACACTTGGATACCGGATTCGCGCCACCTCCTCACGCACAAGCTCTGGTAACCGGTGCGGATACCGCTCCTCGATGTTAATACGATCTTGGTAGCGCCGCGGAAGATCAACCATTTCGTCAGTTCGAGTCCGAACCCGCCCAAACCGCCGACGAGGACGTACGTCTTATCCGGGTTCATGTAAGTGCGAGGTATCGCCATGACGGCCTTGTAATTCGGCCGTTGCGCTCGTCGGCTCTCCTCTTCGCGGATCTGCAGCGAAACTTTCCCGATATGCTTGCCCGACGCCATGAATCTGAAGGCCTCTTCGATCTGCGTCTCGGCGAAGACGGTGTTCATCAGCGGCCTAACGGCGCCGCTTTTAATACCATCGCTAACTAATTTCATGACTTGCTTCTTCTCCGCGGTATCCGTATCGAACAGGGCGTCGAGGAGAATGCCGTGGAAGGAGGTGTTCTTCAGGAAGACGCTCATACCGAGCGGGCTGTTGTTGGACAGGTCGACCTTCCCGATCTCCAAGAAGCGACCGCCGTTCGCCAAGCAGCGGACGGACGCCTCTAATTGATCGCCGGCCAACGAATTCAGGACTAGATCGACGCCCCTGCCTCGCGTTTGCGTCAGGATCAACTGTTCGAAGGTGGTGTCTCTGGAGTTGCCGATGTGATCGTCGGTTAATTGCGGGAACGTTTTCTTCAGGAAGTCCCTTTTCGTTTGGCTGCCGACCGTAGTGAAAACTTCGCAGCCTAGATGTAGGGCGATCGCGATGGATGCTTGACCGACGCCTCCGCTACCGGCGTGGATCAGAACCGATTCGCCGGGTTTCATTTGTCCGCGGACGATTAAAGCGTAATAACTCTGGAAATTAAATTAAGGAGGATGTACAGGAAAAACTTGAACAAAATTAATAACTTACCGTTCCGTATACAACCGGTATAGTAGCTGCCTCTTGAAGACTCCACTTATCCGGTACTTCCCATAAGAAGCTCGGATCCGCCAATACCGTAGTTGCTAAACTGCGAGCTGCCACCATTCCCATGACGCGACGTCCTTTCGTGTCGCGTCCCGAAAACTCCAATCCCAAGATGCAATCTTGACCGGCTAAGTCGCCTGGTAGAGCGTCCGGTGGTAGTTTTCCTGTCGCCAGCATCACGTCGCGGAAGTTCAACGGGGCGTAATATACCGAGCACAATTCCGTCTTGTCGTCATCGCCCCTGAAAAACGATTAGAAAAAAATTAAATCCATTAATACCTAAAAATACGAAAATGCTACTACATGCTTATATGTGTAATGTTTATACGAGGGGGTACCCAAAAGAAACCGGAACGACTCTATGATGACTGGAGTTTTGGTGGTACCGCTTTCTCCCGCTAGGTACACAAGCAGCTGACATTCGACAGTCAGCCTGCAAAGCATCACTGCCCTCGAAGGTGTTGCTCTGTTCGTGTGAATTTTTTAGTGACACTTGTTTTGAGTGCTCGTCGTTTTTTTGTGATGCCTGATTTCCGCGAACAGCGTGCTACCATCAAACTTGGTTTTTTTTTTTCTTTTTTGGGGAAAACGGGCAAAGAAACGTTTAAAATGTTACAGGCAGCTGACAAGGAGACAAGGAACATGGCCATGTTAAAAATTTACCTAAAAGTGGAGAGCCAAAGGTAGATGAAAATGTTCAGCTTGACGTCCTATTAGCTATTGAAGACAATACCCATAGTGCCAGTCGGCAAGTAGGACTTGATATGGGTATAAGTCACACGTCTGTGCAAACAATTTGACATAAAGAAAACTATCACCCGTACAAAGAAGAAGAAGAGTTAAATGAGGATGGTTTCGGCCGAAGAATACAGTTCTGCGAAATCATGCAACCACTTTGTAATCAAGATGAGAACTTTTTACATAAACAGGCAAAATCCACATTGGATTCAAGAAGCTCATTATCAATCGTGTCAGAAACTTAATGTATGGGTCGGTATATTGAAAGATAGAGTGATAGGACAATTTTGCTTTGAAAAAAATCGTACTGGTGAAGTCAATTTGAACTTCTACCATTTTTAGTCACTCTGTATCCTGACCACAATAATCATCATTTGTCCAGTCAAGAAATTTGGCTGCAACAAGATGGAGCCCCGCCCCACTATGCAAGAGAAGTTCGGGAATATCTCGATTGAATCGCCCGCCTGGTCACCTGATATGACAACTTTGGACTTCTTTTTGTGGGGTTATTTGAAATCCAAAGTTTTTTTAAATATCGATGATCTAAAGTGCCGCATTAGAACCGAAGTACGAAACATTTCACAACAACATCATCGTTCTTATTTTATTATTATTTTTATGATTATTTGATTACTCTTTGTTTTGTTTTATTTAATATTACGCGTTGATAATTAAACCGTGCTCAATAGTTTGCTTTTCTCTGATAAATCAAAAAAGAGTGGGAGACAATTTAAAATAATTTTCACAATTGAACAGCCGCCATTTTGAAACGTAGCGACAGAATCGCATAAAAATCTAATAACATACTAAGTGAAGCAAGAACTTGCAAATGATGTATCGCATACCATATATTATACATACTGTCATTTAAGAAAAATGTCGATGACGTCATATTTTTGACAGATGTCAATAAAAAAAACAAAATAATTTTGTCAAAATGTTGGAAACTGAATATCTAAATTGACATATTCGTGCGTTTTTCATAAAACCTGAAGTCTACCAAATTATTAGGAGTAGTCCATACTTTTTTTTCCACACTGTATATGATTTGTATATGATCCAACAACATCCACATACCAAGAAGCAAAAGATATATTAAACTCCTATTTTTCATCAAAAGTAAATGTAGAATTTGAAATTTTTAACTTTAGACAAGCTAAACAAGAACAAAACGAAACTTTATTATTTTTTTTTTGATAAGGAGTACCAACCGTACGTCTATAGGTCTTGTTTCTGTATAATCCGTTAAAAAAAAAATCTGGTGCATTTTTCACCAGAGATTGGTACAATTTTTCAATAGTCTCTGGGCAACACGGCTGTTGAGATAAGATGACGTGTTTTTTTTTACGTTATTTTAAAGACAATTTTTCTACGAGGAAATGACGTGTCTTTGGAACTACGTCGAAAACACGTCATACGGTAAAAATACAGCTGACACAATTACATAAAACAATCTCTATTATTGGTCAGCTTCTATAATATAGCGTCAGCCACAACCTTTAAAATGACGTCATGTTGTGACATATTGCCGTTATTTTCCTGTCAGTAATGCTATCTATTATGAAATAACATGATTAAATCACTTTTTAGATAACTAGCAAAGTATCTAACGTCATTTTTTGGTGTTTTTTTTGACAGTCTAAGGAAGGTCACAATAACGTCATTAAAGCAACGCGTCTTCAGTGATATTTTAAAAATACTTTTCTTAGACAGAAATTTACATGATATTAAAATTACATCAAAATAACGTCAACAATACGTCATGTATAAATTAATATTCATATACAGGGTGTTTCATAATATATGCGTAGAACTTCAGGATGTGCTAGCTTGTCCAAAGATTTGAAAAAAAGTTTCTACCAACTTACCCTCTAAAATACACCATTTTCGAGATACAGGGTGTTGAAATTTAATTTAAAAAAATCGTTTTTTGCAAATATCTCCGGAAAGAAAACAAATAATAAATTATACAGTCAACATAACCACACACACCGCGCGCACATTCAATAAGAACACAAAATTAATTTGTACAATTTTTTACACAAACGCTAGTAGTAAGAATCTGGACTTACTGTAAACGAAAAGATATATGCTTTTAATCAAAATATCATCAATTTTTTTGAATATGTCTTTTCCAACCAGGGAACCAAAAAATGTATCAGAAGTCAGAAGTTTTCTAGGAATATTTAACTATTTAGGAAAGTTTCTACCAAATCTACTCCAAATCAACTCATAAAGCAAAATTGACACCTGTCAAAATTGTTTTTATGTTGGTAATTTTACAGTCAAAATTATGTCTGATTTATGTCAAAAATGGTATAGTTATTAAGATTTAATATAACTAGTTTTTTTTATAGTTTGCAACCTGTCAAAAATACATGCGCGCAAGTTGACAGTTTGACAGCTGTCAGAAATATAAAAATATATAGAACGATTAACGCTATTAAAAATTTTTTTATTATAAAAAGAGAAAGAGAAATATCTCGAAAAACCATTAACAATATACAGGGTGTTCCGTTAAAGAAAATACAACTTTGATTAGTGACTTGCGAATGGGACAAATTATATTTTAGTTTATGCTATCTATCTCGTGGAGACATCTTTGAAACTACATCCATAAGACGTCTTTTTTATGACATAACATAGACCTAACTATATAAGTGCTGTGCGGGAAAAATTATAAAGTTAATGGTAATTAACTCACTTATAATATCCTAGAGGACCTTCGATCCACCTCAAACTAGACAGATCACCGCGAACCAACGTATTAATATAAGCGTGCTCCACCTGCAACTTCCCACCATCCATACTACGGTCCAAGAGGAGGTGCCTGAAGGATCCCCAACTACCGTTCTTCAGGACGTTGTGCACCAGATCCTTCTTCAATTGTTGCGCGTACAACGGAGAGTTCGGCGAGAATTTCGCGGCCGCCGAATCCTGGATGAACACCGAACGCACGTTACCACCGCCCGGCTCCTGTTTCACGCAATTGATCATCCCGATCAAACCGGTAAATTCCTCACCTTCCGTTACGATATAGATCTTATCGTCGGACGTTTCGGCCTTCTTCATAGCCGCCTTCAGGGGTTCCACCCAATCGAAATTCTTCTCGGTGACTTTAATCACGATATTCTCGGCGGGAATTTCCGCGGATTTCCGCAAGAGAACGTACATCTTCGTGGTGGTCGTTAATTGAGAAATAACTTCTAAATCGTACGTCTGGATGAAATCGTTGATAGGTGAGAGATCGGTTTCGACGCATAAAAGAAAGCCGCCTTGTTTCAGCGAAGCCAACGAATTCTCCAAAACATCCCCGCGTTTATCGCGTAAGACGTTAGATAGCACCACTAGATGGACGTTCTGATCTAGAGGGCCGGTACCGGGATCTTTCTGCGCTATCTTGACGCCTTTGCTTTCGAAATAAGCGTGATCTAATTCTTCGGTTGTTACCACAGTAGTATCGACGCTCAGCATCGGTTCAGATTCGAGTATCTCCTGGATAGATGGCGCTAAAAATTGCTCGTTAAAGCGGGTGTTTCCCACTTCGATCACTTTTAATTTGAGGGCGTTGTTGCTGTTCTCCATGACGAGCTGTAATTGCGCGGTTAAAGCTACTAATTTTTCGCTATCATCGGAAGCGATGCTGGGGAATTTGTATTCGAACGGGATGAATTGGTACTTCTCCAATTTCGGGGAGGATTGAGTCTGTTGGCGGCGAGGCGCTAAACTAGCCTTCATCCCTCGTAATTCCACCCCGCCCGATTTAATAACGCCGATATCCCTGTACATGTAAACCGGAACGAGTTGGTGGTCGTCACCGCCTTCTACGACGTTCTGAGCTTGAGGATTAATAACGGCTTTATGTAATCTCGTCGGTAAATACAATTCTTTCGTGTTCTGTCCTAAGATGGAAAATTGCAACATCGTATCCATATAACTGATCCAATTCCCCGTCCATTTCAATTTGCCGACGTTGCCCTCGTTATCGGCCTCGGTCACGCCTCTAAATTCGCCTTCGTAATCGTAACCTCTCAGACGCAACTCCTTATAGATGTCGCTGGATGTTAGCGGTAAAGCGTCGTTTTTAGCGGTCTTCGGTTGCGGCAAATTCAAAGTTTCCTTTTCCATATTCTCGGGACGGTAGATCTTGCCGGAAACGGCGACGCTACCTCCCTCGCAGATCTCGAAATCTCCGGATCCTTCGAAAATATTAACTAGAAATTTGACGGAGCCCTCTCTCGGCATAATCGTCGCCCGGTGGAATTGAACGTCTTTTAAGACGACGGCCGTCTTATCCAGGTTCTCGTTGTGTAATTTAGCGAAAGTTTTCCACGCTAACGTCTAAAATAAAGATAAAAGATTAATTAAATAAATTATATTAAGAACATGTTTATACGTGTAACTTACTAAATATCCGGTAGCCGGGAATAATATCCTGCCGTCGATGGCGTGTCCGGCTAGATACTGGTACTCTTCCTTGCTCAAATCGACGTCGATGACGTTCTCGCCGGATTTGGAACCGCGACCGGAGAAATTGGCGATCGCCCAATCGGTCGAGTGGTCCCATTCGATCATGGAGGCTATCATCGGTGTGCCTTTACCCACAGGGAAAGATACTGCATGGTAGAGCTGCCCTAGGCTTGGTTGTGCGCCGGCGTTGTAGATTCTGTCGATAAAAGAGTAAGAATTGTCATTATTTTATTTATCAAGATCTCGAATTTTTCGAGGCACCCTGTATATATACGTTAACGCTAGATAGTATTAATTCACACCATCGATATTAGGAGTATTATTTACATACAAAAAATATGATTTTTTAAAATATATACCGGGTGATGAGGTAAAGATCATCAATTTGCTAAGCATTCTGTATAAGCTGTTAGCTATTGCTAACTACGTTGTTTTTGAAGCGTTTCCGCTACAATTCGTAGAATTAGTACATTATACAGGGTGTTTCATAATATATACGCAGGACTTCAGGATGTGAAAATTTAAAAAAAAAAAGTTTCTAAAAAACGATTTTTTTAAATTAAATTTCAACACTCTGTATCTCGAAAATGGTGCATTTTAGAGGGTAAGTTGATAGAAACTTTTTTTCCAATCACATCCTGAAATCCTGCGCATATATGTATTATGAAACACCCTGTATATAGGATGTTCAAAATTAAATTGCCTTTTAATACAACTTCAAACCATTAAAACTAGATTTTTTTTTAATACAATCATCAAACCGAATCTCTAATCATAGAAATAAAGAAGTTTGTAATGCCACACCCTGTATATTAATTACTATAATCCGGTTATTTGATGTTAGTAATTGGAATCTTAGGTTATATTAATACAATATTTTGAACAAAAGATTATTATCACATTACAAGTACAAAAAATATACACGGTGTCTCATTAAATTGTGTTTTTGTGAATATCTTGTAAGCAGAATATTCAATTGTTCAATCGGAATAAAAAAAATATCACCAATTAGTTATGTAAAATGTTATTTATAACAAATTGCACAGCTCCTACAACAACGAAGATAGCAATAGTAAACCATTATGTAATTTGAGACACCGTTTATATGTCATTAAGCTAATTTATTGATGTTAAAAATGTATTCAATTTACATTTTTATGTACATTTAATTACAACAGATGTTAAAAAGTTAGCAAAAAGCTATTAATCGAAATAAACTAATATACAGGGTATCAAAAAATTTCAAATTAAAAAATAATACTTACTTTCCAATATTCGACAGCAAAAATTGCACCATATCAGCTTGCCCCTTCTTAACCAACCCGATATTCGTCGCATCAGGACCCAAAGCCCTCCTCAAGATAGCCTGCAATAGAGCATGCGGGGCAATCTCTACGACGATAGCGTTAGCGGGCACGTGCTTGATAGCTTCGTGGAAGAGCACGGGCGATAGGAGATTATTAACGTGGTAAGCGGCGGAACTAGTCTGAGCCAGCGGCGTACCCCACTGGCTCTCCGGTATCGACGAAGATATCCATCGCGACGATCTCGGTTTCGCGTTCGGGATGACCTGATCGAGGGCCTTGCGTAGTTTCGGACCGGCGTCCGCGATGTACTTGCTGTGGAAGGCCGTCCCCGAACTCTGGACGGCTTTCGCGAAGACGCCCTCCGACGTGAGTTGAGCGACGAACTTCTCGATCGACGGCACAGGTCCCGAGATGGTGACGCTGTCCTCGCTGTTGTGACACGCTGGGAAGATATCGGACGGGCATCTGCGTTTCGCTTCCTCCCATGATAGACCGACGGCCGCCATCGCACCTTTCTTTAGATTGCTTTCGAGGATTGCTCTACCTGTAGGTTCGAAATGAAGATGTTTAATCGTTAACGTGTATTATTGGTGATATCGAAAAAAAAAATTGAAAATCACATTTTTGAGTTAGAGGGATAATGTTTTAAATAGAACACCTTGTATAGTGTTACAAAAAAGTTGGGCTAAATAATGAAACTTTCCTTTGCTCATTGGTCATTTTAACATTTCTTTTTTTTAAATATACAAGATGTCAAAATTAGATTTTAGAAAAACAAATACGCGGTATTGACACCTTCATTTTTTTTTGTAGTAGGCTGATGGTTTATCTACCTTTTGTATGTCTTGTCATGTTGTTATTTTTTT
Source organism: Holotrichia oblita (assembly GCA_023690525.1). Taxonomy (NCBI): domain Eukaryota; kingdom Metazoa; phylum Arthropoda; class Insecta; order Coleoptera; family Scarabaeidae; genus Holotrichia; species Holotrichia oblita. The sequence continues at coordinate 236,834,358 of CM043015.1, read as the reverse complement.
TTTTAGACACTATCTACAAGTTAATAAAATAACCAGATTAATTGAAATACCTATACAATAAAAAAGTTTTGACACCCTGTATATTAGAGTGATTTCAAGGACTGTGGGCTCGTAATAATAATAAACATCGGTATCACCTCACGCCACAATTTTGATTAATTATTCGGGACACGTGTTTCGAATACCGAATTCGGTTGATGATGAAAACCCATGCGTTTTCGAAACACGTGTCCCGAATAATTAATCAAAGTTGTGGTGTGAGGTGATACCGATGTTTATTGTTACCCTGTATATTGTAAAAAGGCCTTTAAAGTGGAAAGCGAGAGAAAAACGGTTTCATTATTTTGAGAATCACTTGGTTGCCATTAAAAGAAGAAAGAAATTTTGTGGTTTCTCTTTGTAAATGTAAGTATTACGATATTGCTATCATTTCAAGGTAATTTTACAGGAAATTTAGTGACAATGCTGAAAATTATTGATTCTATTAAAAAAAATTAGAAAGTAGCGTTTGAATTTCGCTGATTGTGACACGATTTATTTAACATCCTGTATATATTTTCACATTACACCATTCAGAAACATATATAAAGAAAGTGCTAGTCACCAAATTTATATCGAATGTATAGCTCGATACGTCTTAAAATGTCAAATGCTGCAATTGGCTGCAGTGGCTATCGAAATAATTACAAAAAAAGACATAGCAATCCATTTAAATTAAAAAAAAAATTCAAGGAGGTTGTGGGAATTTTGTAACACCCTGTATATTTGCTAATAATTTTGCAATAAGCGTTGTGGCATACTATATAGGTACTCTTGGAAAGTTTCATTTACCTATCTTTGTTAGTTTTAAAATCAAACTCCGTGGACACATTAATGGTGCACCCGGTATATACAGTGTGTCCAAGATAAGAACGAACAGCATGGAGATCTCGGAAACGGCAAGAGATACGGGGTCGATTAAATTAGGAAAAAGTAGCTCATTTACGTGGCTAATAATATGCCTTTTAGAAAGTTTTAATATTCCGAGTAGTTCCGGAGATATCCGAGAAAAACCGAAATTTCGGAAGATCGTTTTATTTTTTTCCTGACTTTATTTTTGATCGAATTTCAAAACGGATTGCACATTTCCACTGCCATTTTTTCCGCTCTATCCAACGGTAATCCGACGTTTCGTTTCTGAGTAATCACCGTCAATTTAATTTTTTGAATAATCCGATAATTTTTAACTTTTATTTTTATTTTTTTTTTGTTTGAATACTTAGTTATCAACGTAAATGTCTTTTCTATTAAAATAAAACAAAATAAAAAAAATTATCTTATCTTGGACACACTGTATACTCCTTTTGTATTGTTTGTTACTTTTGTATGTGGAAATAAATTTCTATTATTATTATTATTATTATACAGAGTGGCGCTTAATTATGAGAGAACTATACAATTTTTTTGATCCGATCAGTAAGTGAGTGACGTCATCAGCTGTCAAAATATCGTTACGTTAATTTTAGTTCAATTGTTTCAAAAATATTATTAATTCGCTATAAAAACGTCATTCTCCAAACAATTGAATTTCGATATAGGAGAAGCAACAAAATACAGGATGTTTCGCTAAAAAAAAATGACAAATTTTACGATATTTTAACACGGATGTATGTAGATCTACTTTTTTTTGTACTACCCTGTATATTATTATAATTTTTTTTTTTACGAAAAATATTGGAATTTAGAATAAAATCGATTGAGTTAACCGAAAACCGAATTCCCCCGGTGTAAAACGAACCTACGCCGATTGTGGCGCCCTCAAACATCAACAAAAAAAAACTTACCTCTGAAATATGCCGTTAATATAGCTTGTTCGGCCGTTAGCGTCCCATCCGCGTAAGCGCAGCCGATCTCGCCGACAGAATGTCCGACGATACCATCGGGTTCCAAACCTAGCGCCTTCAGGATATCGACCAACGCCACCTGTATGGCGGCGATGGAAACGAACGAATTCAAAACGTTGCCGAAACAAGCCTCGTCCCCATTCACGATCAAATCCTCCAATTTAACGTCGTGCGGTCTTAACGCGTCCGAGCACACTTTAATCGACGCTCTAAACAATTCGATATTCATCAATTGTTTCGCCATACCGGCCCACTGCGATCCCATTCCGGAGAAAACGTACCATAAGGGGCGTTTCTCGCTGGTAACTGCCGCGACCTCTTTAACGACGTTGTCGCTTCCGTTTAAAACTGTGTACCCTCTATAGGAGTGTCCGGCGATGTTGTGCGAGTGGATCTTATCGATTAAGCTGAGGAATTCTTCGTCGTTCTTGTGAGCTTCGATTTTATCCAGGAAATGATTAACGGCGTCCTGCGTACGTCCGGATACTCCGACGATACGGGGTAGGGGATCCACCGGCCAGTTCGATTTAGGTTTCGGGTTAGATCGTAGGACGATATGAGCGTTAGCGCCGCCGAAACCGAACGAATTAATCGCCATGATTCCACCGCTCCAAACTTCGTTCTTGGCGACGACTTTCAATCTCCCGTCGCTGAGAGCTGGGATATCCAAATTGGGGCTTTCGTAATGCAGATTCGTCGGGATCAATCCCGATTCCATAGCGATTAAAACCTTGGCTAACGAGCACAAACCGGAAGCGGGTTCCGAATGTCCCATATTGCTCTTAACCGAACCGATCAACAGGGGATTCCTCCGGTTCTTACAGAATAAATCGGCGATCGAATTAACTTCCTGGGGATCCCCGACTTTAGTGCCGGTTCCGTGAGCCTCAACGTAGGAAACCTCAACGGGGTTAATGCCAGCTTCCGCGTACACTTCCCGCATCAATTTATTCTGCATTGCTCCCGCAGGGTAGGTGATCCCTTGCTCTTTATTCCCATCGGTGTTGGTTTTAGCGCCTAAGATCGTCGCGTAGACGCGCCTCGCCGCCGAAGCCTTCTGGATGAGGACGACGACAGCGGCTTCAGATCTGACGTAACCGTTACCGGAAGCGTCGAAAGCTTTGCACATCCCTTGCGGGCTCAACATTCCCAATCTGTGGAATTGCAGCGAAGACGTCGGTTTTAACAGGAGATTAACGCCGGCGACGATGGCGGAGTCGCATTGCCCCGTTTTGATGGCGGTCACGGCCTGCTGCAACGCGAATAAACTGCTCGAACACGCCGTATCGATGGCGTAAGAGGGGCCGTTGAAATCGAAGGTGTACGATATACGATTGGGGAACATGGCGCGGCAACATCCTGTTAAACCGTAGCCGTTAATCTGATCGGGATCTTGCGTCCAATACTCGCTCGATTCGCTGTCGGAGACGCCGACGAACACGCCCGTCTTCGAGCCTTTAATTTCGGCCGGACTGATGCCGGCGTCGACGATAGCTTCGTGCGTCAATTCCAACAGGAGTCTTAATTGGGGATCCATTACGTTGGCCTGTTTGGCGTGGACGCCGAAGAAGGTCGCGTCGAAATATTGGATGTCTTTGAGTTTGCCGGTACGCGTCGGTAAGCCGTGTAAGCCGGACGGCCATCTGCGTTCGTCGTCGGTGACTAGATCGACGCCGTCGAAGAGTTGTTGCTTGAATTCTTCGATGGAGTTGCTTTCGGGGAATCGGCCCGATAGGCCGGTGACGACGACGTCCTCGTCCATCCTGTTGGCGTCGTGGATGCCGTTCTGCATGTCGGGTACTCTAGCCGGCATCTTTCGCGTTTCTGATTCGGAAATAAATAGCGATTAACCTGGAAAATTAAATTAAATTTAGAATAATAACAAGACGGAATGATTGAAGGTAATTCGGGGACACCGTGTAGGCGCCCGAGCGTTGATTGTTACTAATTGCGTTGGAATTATCCAATTTAATTTTAACGTTTACGACTCGAACCATAATCAAGACTCATGTATCTATGTATGTACTTAGAGGTTTACGTAATCCACATACTAAGTATGTATGTATGTACATATTTAAACAGTCAATTATTTTCTAAATGCATAAATCAATACACCGTGTTAATTAGGGACGTTAATTTTTATACATTTAATCACAATAGGAACTATTTGTATCGGGTGATGAGACTGATGAGACAAAAAGAGCGGTTGTTAAATGAAACGTCAACTAAATAATTGCTTTTCGAGTAAAATTCCTTTTTAATTTCATCATCACTGTGTAATTAAGTGACGTAAATTTATATTGGTTATATACAGGGTGTAACAATAGTGCGATATTCTTCTGTTTAGTTTTACGAAGTTTACAACGTGAAATTATTCTACGACATACAGGATGTTTAGTTTACCCGTAACTATCAGTATCTTTACAGTTTTAAATCGAACATCCTATACAGGGTGTCCCAGCTGACGCGGTTTCTTTGATAATTTCTTTATTTTACCGTATAGAGAAAAAAAGTTTCAAATAGAAATTGTCCCTATTTATACGACGCATAACTAGAAAATATTTTCAAATATACAGAGTGTCCCAATTATAGAAAAAACTAGATCCTAGATCTATGTGCTTTTGTTTTCGAGAAAATAAATATTTTATCAAAAATGTTGCAATTGCAGCGCTCTCGTTAATGTGCTGTAGGATCAAAACTAAAAAAGGTAGAAAATTTTGGTTTGCGCAAATTGATACGTTTTGAATTGCTTTACTATTTCCAATATTAACATTTGGAAACATTTAAATGCCAATAACTCTGTTTTTTTTTAAATGGGACACCCGATATCTGTTTACAGAGTTGAATGTAAAATTAAACTTTTTTTCTTTTGATATCTGAATGCACCCAGACGAGGTTCAGGGCATTGGCTATCAAGGTCACCCGATCTGTTCAAATGTGATTTTTCTCTTTGGGGACACATAAAAGAGCAAGTTTACAGAACAGAAGTTCAGAAGTTTCAGTTTCAGAAGTTCTCTAAAGACTGTCTGAAAGTCTTTAGAGAACTTCTGAAGAAGCTGACAGTATGATCAGCGAAACGTCAAGTTTGTCACAACAACCACGGCAATACCCGAAAGATACATCTTTATGGAACAGTGGCCGTGAAAGCCTACATTCGACTAACAAATAGAAATGAAATATAATTTGAAATATCTATAAAACTATTCATTTTAACTACATGCAAGTTTTATCCAAACTAATAGGTAATTAAATTTCACTTTCAACTAAAAAAAAAATGAAGATTTTCGCATTTCAATTGTTCCAAAGGATATTGATTTCTAGAACACTCCGTATAATGTATTTAAGTCTACATCTGTTTATTGTCATCATATGAGATGCTTCTAACATTATGTTAAGTTTCATAATGTTACATTTTTCTGAAGAGAGCAAAATGTCAAAATTTTCAAACAAATGTCAATATCTTGTAAACTAGTGAAAATAATTGAATATGATCCTGTATATAGTCGCCTTAAAATTCCTCAGGCAATTCAAAAATTTGATTATATATAAGATGTTCCATTAAAAAATGTAAAGATACTGATGGTTACGGGCAAACTAAACACCCTGTATGTCGTAAACAACTTTTGTATTTAAATATTTGATGAATTTTGCATAAAAATGGAGATATGGCAGAATATCGCCCTATTGTTACACCCTCTATACAGTATGTCCTGAAAAAGTCCGCTAAAGCTTTATAATTCTTGTATTATAGCCTTAATAAAAATAAAAAAATTCGAAAAACGTTATACAAGCATTCCTGTATATTTACCGGCTGACTAATTTAATAAGTGACGTGCACTCTAGAAGGCGTTGGCTTGGGAAACGTCACCGCTACGAGGATACGCGGAAGATGTTTTCTTTTGTCCAGACGCTATATTGCAAACTCTTACTAAAATATGGGCGAACACCATTTTTATGGTATGTATATGTTTTAAAGGGTTTCAAGGAACCTGCGATGGAAAATTAGTTTCGACATCCTTGAAGCAACTTTTTCGAGCTACAACCGATGGTATAGATTTTATTTTGATTTTTTTTTCGTTTTTTTTCCGATATAATCACAACTTTGTGTGTTTGTTTCTTTATATCGAGCATCCTGTAGCACCCATAGATTCCCAATTTACCAAATCTATTTTATATTCAAGTATTAATTTTTCCGATATACCGGGTGGTCAAATAACAATAACTATTTTTTTAATGTGCAGTGGGTGCTTAATTGCACTGATTTCTTAAGCTGTATTGCTTGTTTGACCATCATGCAACTTGTGTGTGTGTGTGTGTGTATTCAAATAGCTACCGCGATTATCGTTCTACCACAACGATAGTCAGCCGTCTAACCACTGCGGCTATCGTCCGGTAATTTTTTTCTCTCGAAATTTTTTTGTCGAAAATATTAAATAGAAACAATTTTTTTACGGCTTTTTTTGATCGAAAATGAATTATCTGACTGCCAAATAAATAATCTGAAAGGAGGTAAAATACAGTAACAACATAATGGAAAGAATAAAAATACAATTTAAATTTTGCATCAAACGATTTCAATTTTTATTTCGACACCCACTATATTGGAAAAATAAATACTCGAGCAAGTTTTTCCTATGACATTTTCCGATTCAAATTAATTAAAGATGACTGCTATAAAGGGTGAATAAAAACAATATACCAGGGTGTATGACAGTTTACAAGAAGTACAAGGCTGTTGCATACATTTTGGGACACACTGTATACGTAAGCTCTTAATTTTTGTTTAGATGTATGTATTTAAGTAAGAATATACAGGGTGTCCAGACCATGCGAGGACGGAAGATTACGGCTTTATTATTATAGTTAGAGAAAAGTATTTTAGACAAAAGTTGTAGCCACTCCTAAAATACACATTCTAAAATTATTTTCAACTATACAGAGTGTCGTGTAAATGAGTGACGATACAAACTTGTGTTTTTTTTTTAATAGAACACCCAGTATATTTTAGCATATTTTGATGGTACTCTTAAAAAGAAAGACATTGATATCGACATGTGTAGGCGTATTTCTTACCGCTGTCGTTTTATTTGCAATTGTGTGTCTCAACATGTCCAACTTTGTGGAGACACCGAGACGAAACCTGAAAAAATTTTTGAGATCTGCTTAGACAAGAAGTTTTCCACTTTCATCAAGTTTAATGATCTATAATCATTTTATTTATTTTTAAATAACTGAAATTGCAGCAATAACAAACGCAAAACTAACATTTACGCTGTCTTTTTAAATAGAACACCCTGTATATTTTTCTTCTAAAGTAAAGTATTTTTTATAAGTTATTTAATGAGTTTGTATCGTCACTCATTTACACAACACTCTATATAGTTGAAAATAATTTTAGAATGTGTACTTTAGGAGTGGCTACAACTTTTGTCTAAAATACTTTTCTCTAACTATAATAATAAAGCCGTAATTTTCCGCCCTCGCATGGTCTGGACACCCTGTATATTCATGTCATGTATGTACTACATATGTATGTATATTATTGTACATACATTTACATAGATTGTTTCTTTAACTATCTTATTTTAAATGTTATACCAGTTTATTTAATTATTTCAGGTAGTTCTTTTTTAAACAAATGTTAATTCAACATTTTATTTAACGAAAACTATTGTATATAATCAGCACAGTTGTTTCAGTTTTATTTATTATCAATTAAAATGAAAAACTGACTCTATAAACTCTCTATCAAATAAAGTCCCGATTACCCTACGTTAATTGTCACATCGCATCAATTATTAACTTTTCGTACATGTGTAATAGTTTGTTGATGGCATCCTAGGATTTTAGCTTCAAATTTAGTTACAGCTAAACTTGTCATTCACTAATCAAGTGTGGAATATACAGGGTGAAGCATTATTGCGTCAAAGCTAGCTTGTCTCGCCCTGTATATCATAAAAGCTTAAAAGTTCGGGTCGATGGCCGCAGTGGTTAGGCGGCTGACTATTGTTGTGAGAGGACGATAGGCGCCGGGGTTCAATTCTCTGGAGGGACGGTGACATTTTTTCGGAGAGTTTAATCCCGGATCGACTTGCCATTCGCTGTTGGGAGCAAAGTGATTAACATAAAAGGCGATATGATGCTGTCACAAGGCCAATTGAACACAACATACACAAACAAAAACTACACCGCGAGAGTTGCAGTGATAGCCAGACAAGCGATACAGTTTACGGAGTCACTGCAACTAAGCACCCACCACATAAAAAAAATATGTATAGAGGAAAACAACGATTGAAAGTTCATTGGATGTTGTATATAAAATATTATCGTCATATTTCAACTGTTTACTTTTGTGTTCAATATTTTTTGTTACATGAGCTTTTAAAATATGATTGCTTGATAATAATCGAATAATATTATATTATATGAATGTAAATATTGTCGTATTCATAATAGGATCGTTTGTAATATTATAATATCGGTAAAATTCACGTTATAAAATATACGTACATTAACATATAATATTTATTAATGTTTATTCAGCACTGATTGTGGATAGAGACCGGACCTATATATGTATGTTCAATGAATACGAACGCCCAGCATCATCCAGTACAACCACAACGAGTCGGTGTGCTTGCACGCAAGATACAAAACGGGCATTGTTAATCGCTATTATGCACTTATTATTCCTAATGTTTGTTCGTTTCTTCTGTAGACGCTTTTTATATGAGAACATCCGCAATGGACCGAAGTCCGTAATACGCAGCGCTGAAATGAATTTACACACACGTTTGTTTATTTTTCGATGTTGTTCTTGTTACAGAATTAAAGGCCGCCCGCGGTTGTTCGACCTCTTAATCGTATGCATAGTCATTTCATAATAAGCGTTTTTTGCCAAGCACGCTGATACGCGTAACAACCTTCTTGATTGTACGCTAATATGCGAAATTTATTATGATGCCATCATAATTTCTCAGTCTCCATTATATTTAGTATTTTAGTACAACTTCAGACCCATTTCGTTTTCACTATTTTGAAACAGAATTTAATTCTGAATCGAACTGTATTAGTATTCCCTACAGGATTTTTATAGTAAGCCATGGAAAAGACAACGAATTTACATAAGTAAATAACTTAGTAGTAGGCCATGCTTTCTATAGTTATTTTTCGTGTCCAAGCTTAGGTATACAGTACGGTCGACCGTCCTAGGGTCAGTCGCGAAGTTTGCGTGAAGTTATCCACACTTTTCCAGCCACACTTCTATCGTAACGAAAGTTCGAATGAAGTAATAATTCCAATATAAAATAATATACGATCGTGGTTTTCTTATGCATTTTACAATAAATGTTCTACAATCCACAATATATTAACCGAATTCTCTCTGGTGGAAGCTATTTTATATATCCAACAACGAAATTTAATTGGCTCGTCGTTTGCGGCCTTCAGAATAAAGAAAAATCGAAAAACCGCGGATGGGATAATTAAAACGTCGTGATGCTCTTATTAATTCGAGTGCCTCGACACCGACCGTAGGTCATATTTTGGCATGATGGTCTCGTACCATACCAACCATCAAATTCATTTGGCTGGCCGTTTACGACCTTCAAAAGTAATAAAAATCGAAAAAACTGTGGATGGGATAATTAAAACGTCGTGATGCTCTTATTAATTCGAGTGCCTCGACACCGACCATAGGTCATATTTTGGCATCATGGTCTCGTACCATACCAACCATTAAATTCATTTGGCTGACCCTTTAGCATCTTCAAAAGTTATAAAAATCGAAAAACCGTGGATGGGATAATTAAAACGTCGTGATGCTCTTATTAATTCGAGTGCCTCGACACCGACCATAGGTCATATTTTGGCATGATGGTCTCGTACCATACCAACCATTAAATTCATTTGGCTGGCCGTTTACGACCTTCAAAAGTAATAAAAATCGAAAAAAAAATAGAAAAAAGTACATTGCATAGTGCCACACAATAGAGGACACTAAAATAAGAAAAGAAGTTCCTATGAACATGGGTTCGCAAGACCTTCGGTTAAAAGATACGGGGTGTTGAATTTTTTTTTAATTTATTTGCAAAAACAATGATTAATTAAAACAAAAAATTAAGTTTTTAGAAGATGTTCAAATTGTTGCCCTTGTACTTGAATACATTTTTCCATTCTTCTTCTTAATGATTGACGGCATCTTTGAAATATGCCTGGGTTATTACGAAATCTATCTGCCGATTCCATAATTCTTATCCACAATTGTTCTTCATTATGTATTTCTACAGCATAAACTTCATTTTTCATAAATCCTCAAAATGAAAAATCGAGGGGATTAAGGTATCGGGACTACGAGCTGGCCCCCCTCGACCAATCCACATATTTCCAAATCTCCTGTCCAAATATTCTCTTGCCACTCGAGAAAAGTGAGCTGGCGCCCCATCATGCATGTAATACATTCTTCCGGTAATGGCCAATGGGACATCCTCTAATAATGTGTTTAAATCATTCTCCAAGAAATTTCGATACAGTGCACCTGTCAATCGATTAATCGATCGAAATAATTGTCAATTATACCTGCCCACACATTAATTGAAAACCCATATTGGTGACTTTGAATTACAGTTTGATGAGGATTTTCATCACTCCAATGGTGCATGTTATGTAGGTTCAGTATACCATCACAAAACAAAATTGATGAAATAATGTTTTGTCTTTGGTTTTGCAACCATTGGCAAAATTGTACACGAGGAACAAAGTCATGTTCCAATAGTGAATGAATTTTTTGGAAATGATATGGGCGAAGAAGTTGTTCTTTGAAAATTTGTCTAACTGATTCACGGTTAAGGTTTCGTACCGCTGAACTTGTTTTTCTGGTGCTTGTTCTTGGATTATTTTCTACCATTCGTAAAACAGTTTCTTCGTTTCGCACAGTGCGACGAGTTCTGGAAACCCCACTATTCAATTTTGGTTTTCTAAAACAGCCATCTTCTCTCAAACGCCTATGCACATCAATAAATGTTCGAACATTAGGATATCTTTCTCGATAAATACGTTGAGCTTCGTAAGGATTTGATCTAGCTTCGCCGTAACACATAATCATGTCCCTGTATTCTTCAAAAGTGTAGTGAACCATTTTTGAAAGCAAATTTGAATAATCAGTGAGAAAACTTAATCACGAACACAAAATTCCTCAAACAACAATTACATCAGTTTGACAAGTGTCATTATGACACATTATTCGATTGTTATTTTTTGATTAATTAGCGTGCATTGTCGGCTTTCAGATGCATTTGTACTGCAACCATAGATATTCAAAGAAAAACCCAAAAAAAAGAAATAAAATTCAACACCCCGTATCTTTTAACCGAAGGTCTTGCGGACCCATGTTCATAGAGATTTTTTTTCTTATTTTAGTGTCCTCTATTGTGTGGGACTCACTACCTACACTTAGGGTCTACCTAAAACCGGAAAGCATGGCAAGGGGTCTACGACACAAAAAAGTTTGGGAACCTCAGTTATAGACATTTCAAAAAATTTTACAGGAATTTGAAGCATTTTTTGTCAAAAAATAAAAGCAGTCTATGTAAACGTATTGTCCAAATGAGTTTAATCTCTAAAAGAAAAATAATAGCTATCTTGCGAAAATATTTACTTAGAATTTGGCGTGAGTACCTGTCTTTTGCGGCCACCTTTAAATAACGGCCAACAATTTTCATTTTTTTTAGTGGCCGCTATTCACAGGTTTTACTGTACTTCTTAATCGTTAAATTTAGATTTTGTTTTTGTTGACAGTTAATATATTTTGATTAATTTTAAATTGAACTTAAATTAATAACAGCGTACTTAGTATACGAAAAATACGAAACATGAGTCTCAAAGAAAATATTATCAAAATAATACAAATCTAACTGAATCTGAATTTCCACGTTGATTCGATTAGACCTACCTTACAGTTACGCACAAAAGTAATGCAACAAGCACATTTTTTCACGTGTTATCACCTATTATTAAACATTTACATATATTACTTTACTAACATTAATAACAATTTTTAACAGTGAATCACCAAAGTCTATAAAAGTATCTCTAACGTACGCAGCAGTCTACCTATACAATACATACGAGTACGTGTGTACCTAAACGTTTGATAAAACCACCACGACCAGCCAGCGTGGAAAATCAATATCAATAAAAAGTGAACTCTGTGTGTGCAAATTTTTTTTTTCTATTTTGTCGTATCGGTGAAGAGACGAGAGCAAAACCGTAGAATGAAATGTGAAAGGAGGAACCCGAGCTGGCTATTGTTTTTGCGATTTCTAACGGTTCAACTCGTCAAATAAACGCCGCTATCTAGATCGAGATTAAATTTAAAAACGGAAACAGAGAAATTAATTAAAGAAAAAACGTGACACTTACCTAAATTAAATTAAAGTTAAATATCGATGTAATATCCAAAAATATTCGATCCTCGGGTTGCTGTTGTTTCAGAGAGCGCACAAATTACGTTTAAATCAATTTAAATTAAATTAAATTAAAATAGAAAAAAAAATTTCACGTTTAATTTATTTAAATTCTTCCTCGCGGAATATTCGATTAAATAAAACATACAGATCACATACATATACAAGAATAATTTATAATATTGTATTTTATATAAGTGGAGCGAACCACTGTTGTAGCGTTACAGGCAAGCCGGTGTTTTGGCGCTTGTAATTTATTCGCGTCGGACTTGCGGGATGTGGTTCCATGTCAGACCATGCGACGGCAGCCAATGGGACGATGGCGTGTTGGGCTCGTGAACGGCGAATGCTGTCGACGGGCGATCCCGAAGAGACATCGCGGAGAGACGCTCTCTCTCTCTCTGTGTCTACACTCTCGTATCGCGACGCAGCTTTTTATCTATGGCGCGGCGACGACGTCCGGAGTTTTACCGGAGCGGGTTTTAAAAGCGAGGGCGTCCCCTCCTCCCCTCCTTCCCTCTATCCGCCGATCGATTTCATCGATTTGAAGTGCGAATCGCGTTTTTGGTTTTATTGTTATTCAGTCGTTAACATGTGCTCATACATATGCATCTACACTGGACAATATGATATTGTGTGTAATTGTAATTTCAAAACAAACAACGAAAATTGACTACAAATCGGACGATTTAGTATTGAAATTTGTTTCGTTTATTGGCGATCATTTGAATGTGGAATCGTTATCGTAAAACTGTTATTTCTGCCGCGATTTTATAGCGCCCAACTATAATAGTTCCTACGTGATGATGATAGAGATTAAAGTTGTTCCTATTTATACGATGCATAGCTAGAAAATATTTTCAAATCTACAGGGTGTCCCAATTATAAAGAAAGCGAATGTAACTTTATTATTTTAAATGGATCACCCTATACAGGGTGTAACATTGGGAACGTCGTGATCTCTGGTAATCAATAGGTGGATTAGATCTACAATTTAAAAATAATAGGCAATATACAGGGTGTTTCAAAATTTAGCAATGTACCAAAGTTATATTTTTCTTAACGGAACGCCCTGTATTTTATGGAATTTTTGAGTTGTACACTGAAATTTAGATCGGTCTAATTTTTGTAGTTTATGAGATATTTCAAGTTTTTTAAAAATGCAATGTTGCACGAAAAGTATAGTACCTAACTCGAAAACGATTTAATTCAGAGAAATGGAACGAAAAGCGTAAATAGTAGATCCTTTGGCTGATTGAATGCCATATTCAAAGTTGTCGGGTATTCTACAGGTCGTTCATGTACCGAGGGCAAACTTTGTCAACTCCTCTCGTGCATAACTTTCTTATTTTAAATGTTAAGTCCGGAGACCTTCGTGGCCAATTGCACGGATCATCTCTTCCGATCCACCTATTAGGAAATTTCCTGTGAAGGTAGTTTTTAACGGACCGTTTAGAATGAGCAGGAGCGCCGTCTAATTGAAGTCACATCCGGTTTCTAATATTCAAGGGAATATTTTCAAAAAGGGTCCAAAAGTCTCTTTTCATTCATTTTCTACGTCTACAGTTGTTGTTCGCCTTTTGTATACAACGCTCTCTGTGGCACGGAATCTATCCAACAAATTTTCAAAGACCGTTTTATCTGGATGTTTTCGATTTGGGTACTTCTGCGAATACATCCGAGACGCAAGGAAGCAATTTTTCGGACACTCACCAATAACTAAAATCATATCAGTTCTTTCTTGTAACGAGTATGCGTTCATGATGTTAACAGAGTACACGTCAAATTGACACTTTCTCTATGAGGATCCAACCTCCTAGATTAAATACTTATAAACGAGTCGATGGCCGCAGTGGTTAGGCGGCCGACTATTGTTGTGAGAGGACGATAGGTGCCGGGGTTCAATTCTCCGGAGGGACGGTGATATTTTTTCAGAGAGTTTAATCCCGGATCGACTTACCATTCGCTGTTGGGAGCAAAGTGATTAACAGCGCGGCATCATAAAAGGCGATATGATGCTGTCACAAAGCCATTTAAACACAACTTACACACCGCAAGAGTTGCATTGATAGCCAGACAAGTGATACAGCTTACGGAGTCACTGCAACTAAGCACCCACCACACATTATGTTCTATCTGATAACAGGGTGTTCCATTTAAAGTAATAAAGTTATGCACGAACGAAGTTCACAAAGTTTGGCATCGCTACATGAACGACCTGTAGAATACTCGACAACTTTGAATATGGCATTCAATCAGCCAAAGGATCTACTATTTACGTTTTTCGTTCCACTTCTCTGAATTAAGTCATTTTCGAGATACTAAACTTTTCGTGCAAAAAACTTGAAATATCTCGTAAACTATAAAAATTAGACATAGGAAACCTTGAGCAAAGTTGATTTCGATTTCAGTGTACAACTCAAAAATGCCATAAAATACAAGGTGTTCCATTAAGAAAAACGTAACTTTAGTGCATTGCTAAGTTTTGAAACACCCTGTATATTGCATATTATTTTAAAATTGTAGATCTAATCCACCTACATATATCCCAGTATGTAACTTTTTCAAAGTTGTTACTATTTGATTACTAGAGACCACGGCGTTCCCAATGTTACACCCTGTATATTATAGGAGTATTTGTTTTAAATTCCACATCATATTTTTAGTAATTTTTATTAAGACCTTCCTACACCGATGTGCTTTTGTTTTCGAGAAAATAAATATTTTATCAAAAATTTTGCAATTTTGCAAAACTAAAAAAGGTAGAAAATTTTGATTTGCGCAAATTAATACGTCTTGAATTGCTTTACTATCTCCAATATTAACATGTACGGATCCTTTAGTTGACATACAGTTATTGGCGCCAACATTTCGAAACATTTAAATGCCAATAACTCTGTTTTTTTTTTAATGGGACACCCTATATCTGTTGACAGGGTTGGATGCAAAATTAAATTCTCTTTCTTTTGATATCAGAATGAGCCCATTTATTTTCAACCGTTTTAGAGAAAAATGTATATTTCTCCTGCTACTGCCGATACAGACTTGTACCATTTATAATAATTGTACACAAGTAATAAGCTCAATTTAAATGATATCGAAGGCTTCCACGCTTCCAGGACTTCCGGGTTTTGACCGCGTCATAGTAAAGTACATATATACAATACAAAATAAAATAAAAATGAAAATGAAAAAATACAAAAATATATTTAGAACATACTCAAACTCGACGTTTCGCCACTAATGTAAGTGGCTCCTTCAGGAGCAAAACTAGGTGAGGGGCGCCGGAAGGTCACGGTAACTCGACGTGTCAACCACGCTAGAGGCGAAAATCGTAACCCATTCATCATCAAAAACGGTAAAAAATATATCATCACACCCTCTGTCGGAAGCTGAAACTCTAGTATTATCCAAAGGTTTAAATTTCTCTGTGACTCCCAAAAGCATTCCAAAAGAGGACATTATATCCTTGGTAGAATCATCCATTCGCACACTTCCTAAAGAAAATGCCGATATTATTCGTTTTGAAACAGCCAAACGTCTTTCTTCTGCTAAACATTCTCAGCCAAACTTGTCCAAAGTAGAACGTTCAGCCCTAGGTTCTCTCCGCGCCAACAAAGATATAGTAATTCTTCCTGCTGAGAAAGGAAACACAACCGTCATTCTAGACAAGTCTCAGTACGTGGCCAAAATATCAGATCTCTTACAAGATGGTAGCTTCACCCCGTTGTTGCGTGATCCCACTTCGAAATTTGAACGGCAAATCTCTTCATTAATTAAATCCTCTGACATTCCTTGTGACATACAGAAACGGATACTGCCCAAGGAATCCAAGCCATCTAGGTTGTACGGTCTTCCAAAAATCCATAAGCAGAACCTACCTTTTCGACCCGTAGTTAACACTATAGATTCGCCCACCTGTGGCTTAGCCAAATACCTCGCTCATACTATTAAGAAATACACAGGCAATGCTCCTTCTCACATTCTAAATTCATCGCACTTTGTTAAACTCATTTCTGAAATCTCTATCGAACCCGAAGATCTTCTTGTCAGTTTTGATGTTACCTCACTCTTCACTAAAGTGCCTGTCGCCGATTCCGTCGCTATAATCCACAAATTATTGATCCAGGACAACCAATCCCCAGACTTTGCCAAGTTGGTCGAGAAATGCATTACTTCAACGTACTTTACCTTCCAGGGAAAAACTACCATCAAACCTCCGGCGCCGCTATGGGATCTCCACTTTCTCCCGTTGTAGCTAATATCTTCATGGAGGCATTTGAGACCACTGCTTTGGAACATGCGAATTTAAAACCCAAAACTTGGTTAAGATACGTGCCCACTTTCTTGGATTTCCTCAATAGCCAACACCCCAACATCAAGTTCACCATGGAGATTGAGAATAACGGTTCTCTCTACCTTTCCTTGATGTGTTAGTTACTCGTCTACCAAATGGTCGTTTAGGTTACTCCGTGTACAGGAAACCCACACATACCGACCGATATCTTCATGCCAGCTCACATCATCATCCAGCACAAAAGCAATCGGTAATCGGCTCTCTAGTACATCGCGCGATCTCAATTTCCCAACCCGACAACATCGACAAAGAATTGAAACATGTGAAAACTGCTCTTCTACGGAATGGCTATACCTCCGGCAACATACAAAGGGTCATAAATAGGTACATTCATCCACGGTCTCCTAAGGTAGCACCAGAATCTAGTAATCAGGTAAGTACCATCGTTCTCCCCTACATCCATGGCGTTACAGATCACATCTGTAGAATTCTTCGTAAGTAAAATATCCAACCCATCTTTAAACCTTTAAACAAAATCTCCCAAATTCTTCCTTCGCCCAAGGACACTCGCCCTGCTCTCTCCCATAAAGGCATTCCCTGTGACTGTGGCTCGGTGTACATTGGTGAAACTGGACGTTCTATTCAAACTAGAGTTAAAGAACACCAACGGTACGTTAAGTCACGTTCCTCAATACACTCAGCATTAGCCGAACACTTTATTGATACGGGCCATAAAATTTGTTTTGATCAGGTATCTGTTGTAAGCAAGTCTCATCGCTATTTTCCACGAAAGGTAAGGGAAGCTATCGAGATCCAGGGACATCTCCAAAATCTCAATCGTGATATTGGTTACCCACTCTCCAGTATTTGGAAACTCACTGTTCCGCATCGTTTCCCCGCACGTCCACCTTCTCCTTGTCAGAAGGTTTTCGCCTCTAGCGTGGTTGACACGTCGAGTTATCGTGACCTTCTGGCGCCCCTCACCTAGTTTTGCTCCTGAAGAAGCCACTTACATTAGTGGCGAAACGTCGAATTTCGAGTAAGTTGTATATATATTTTTGTATTTTTTCATTTTCATTTTTGTTTTTATTTTATTTTGTATTGTATATATGTACTTTACTATGACGCGATCAAAACCCGGAAGCCCTCATAACGGAAGCTCAATTTAAATTTGTATTATAAAAAATTTTAACAGAACAGATTTGTGTTATTACATGTTAGTTTTACGCTTTTCAAACTTTTGATATACGTACAAAACACATCGTATTTTTCAAAATTATCCGTTATAAATTGAAGTAATAACATTGACATTTCTGACAGGTTCGTCTAATGACAACCATGTTGTTGTCACAGACAACGCGATAAACAAAAAGTTGTGATGTCTCTCTGTAATCAGCATAAGCTTAACTTTCCAAATTTTGACAAAATGATTGTATTCAGGAAAAAATCTCCGTTTAAAAGAGCCACAAAAATTGCACGGTTCCAATTTAAAATTTTCAGGTTAGGTGAGATTACTAAAAATTTGCGCAAAAGAAATTTGTTTTGTACTCGTGTGAGTAGATGATCACAAATAGAAGGGAAAAAAAGTTGGTCTATATCTCACAAGATTCTATATTAACAAATAATTTGCTACCGGTTTCGGGTTTTAATATAGAATCTTGTGAGATATAGACCAACTTTTTTTCTCTTCTATTTGTGAAAAGTATTTAGATTACAATTTCAATTGCTTCAAACCGCATCTTAATATCTCAAGTAAGAAAAAAGTTACGGCAAATAAAAGAAATTTGAAGATTTTAGTTTTTCTTCAATATTAAACAAATGATAAAATTTGAAAATGGATTCTTAGTGAGTTTTTGAATCTACACCTTTTTGCTAATTTAACCGACCTCATCTACATTGATTGATAATATCTTTGTAGACACTCTGAAGGATAAACATCAGAGGAATCCTTTCTCTCTGATCATCACTTTCAGATGCTTGAAATCAGTAACTGTTGACACAGTGAACTTTGATATTTTACTATCGAAAATGTGGAAATATGGAATACGTGGTGTCCTCCCTTTTCATTTGTTCAAATCGTATCTTACCGGTAGACAGTCATATATATCTATTCGGGGCTGTTTAGAGGGCGTGACGCATGAATTTTACTCTTCTAGTATCAGTATTTCCTGTGGTGTACCGCAGGGATCAATTTTGGGTCCTACACTGTTTCTGCACTATGTGAATGATCTCGAATTATCGCTTTCTCCGTGTTTGTTGTCACAATATGCTGATGACACCAATTGCATTGTCACTAACAACTCCGTCGATTTGGTATCTGTACGGGGGAATGCCATTATGTCTGATATGTCTGTGTGGTGTGAAAATAACCGTCTTATACTCAACAGGGAGAAAACAGGAGTGATGCAATTTAGAGCAACTCTAAAAAATATAACGGTAGATCTATCCCTCAAAACGATTGCATCAAGTTTTTGCGATTATTAGTGGATGCTCATCTGAAGTTTGAAGAGCACTGCTCCATGGTACAAAAAAAAATTATCCGCTGCATATTATGGTATGCGAAATCTGAGGACCACTGTTGGTGTTGAAACTCTCCGTATGTTTTATTTCTCCTATGGGATCATCTTTTGGGGGCTTGCAAGACTTGCCGAGAAAGTATTTATATCGCAAAAAAAGATAATTAGGTGGATGGTAGGTGCACCGGCCCGTGATTCGTGTCGTCCCTTATTTAAGGCATTGAGGATTCTGCCCCTATGGTCGCTGTACTTATATGAAATAGGTACTAATGTTTTATAAACGTAATGAAAATAAGTTCATAAAAAAACAGCGATATAATAATAATAATAATAATAATAATTTCTTTATTGTTACACCACCAAATGCAAACATCAACAACAAATAACCGTCAGCAGCAAATATAATACATATATGCAGATGGGGCAATAATAATAATATGGTAACACGGTCTAGTAACCAGTTGAACGTGCCGCTTCACAGAACCAGTTTATACGAACACCGCCCTTATTATAGTTGCATCATTTATTTTAATGCATTACCCCCTGAAATCAGAAATGTGACTAACCTCGTTTCCTTCAAAAGTCTTGTAAAAAAATTTATACATGACCACTGCTTCTACAGCCCTAATGAATACTTGGCCCGGGGAATGTCTTAACATTTTGTTGGTAATTCTCTTATTTATTTATTTTTTTAATATACAGGGTTTTCAAACTTAAATCGGCACTATTGCTAACTTTGTTATTATTGGAGCTACAAAGTTGGTTAAATAGGCAAACTAGTGTAGTTTTTCAAGCAAATTACAATGGCATTAAAAAAAAATAATTGACGTATACTGGGTCACGTGATATTGTGAAAAATGTAATTTTTTTAAATGGGACACCCAGTATACAGTTCTCACGGTCGACAGAAAATTTAATTCTGAACAAAAACTTTCCTATGAACTTTTATCCTAAAGTCAATAATAACAGAGTTATTGATGATTTTTCAAATTTGCCAAGGTGGCTGTTATTTCATAAACAAAATTCGATTGTTTTGCAAATGTCATCAACATTGAAATATTGCATTAAACCTCTCTCAGTAAGCAATTAACATTTTGTGTTTATTGATGAAAAAATGCCTTTCACGCATTTAGAAAAATGTGATATGATGGAATGTTACATCGTTTGTAATAAAAATTCCCTGCAAGCTCGTGAACGTTACGGTGTTTTATTTCCTAATACGCGCAACTTGCCAGATCGAAGGTACTTTTTTACTTTTGTACCGTAAGTTTCGATCAAATGAAAATGTGTTCAAGAAAACTAGAACCAAAAAACAATTTATAATAAGTGAAGCAACTGAAATTAACGTCTTAGCTTTCTTTGAAGCTAATCCTAATAATGCAATTAATGATTTAAAGGAAGAAAGTGGACTATCTTTGGGAACTATTCACAATATTCTAAAAAAACATAAGTTTGTGCCGTTCAGATACAGACCTATTCAGACGCTGGTACCGGGAGATCAAGAAAGACGGACTCAGTTTTGTCAGTGGTACATTAATCAAGTTAGACTTAACCATAATTTTTGGCGTTTGGTTCTTTGGAGTGACGAATCAAATTTCTCCAACAGGGAGAACAGCCACTATTGGAGTCGAGAAAACCCGATGCTTTTCCGTCCTTGTAATCCGCAGAGACGCTTTAGTGTTAATGTTTGGTGTGGCTTGATTGATTCAAGAATTGTAGGCCCCGTATTTTATCAAGGTGCATTAACTGGCGAGAGGTATGTCGAAATGTTGACCGCTACCCTTGGAGAATTCTTGGATGACCTGAATTTAATGGATAGACAACAGATATTCTTTCAACAAGATGGCGCTCCTGCCCATAATGTTCGCCAAATTCATAACGGGCCTATTCGTATGCCTCCCCGATCACAGGACATAACACCTTTGGATTTCTTCTTTTGGGGATTTGTGAAAAGTGCAGTGTATGAAAGATGGTATGATACTCTTGAAGATCTCCAGCAAAGCATCAGCCATGCTATTAATAATATTGATGGTAGAAGCATTGCTAAGGCTACTAGAAGCGTTAACAGGCGGGTTCAAAAGTGCTTGGAGCAAGAGGGTGATGTTTTTGAGCATCTGCTCTGAATTTGAAATTTCTTGTTTTTTTTTTTTATTTTCGAAACTAATAAAATAACTTAAAATAAACAATACTGTTTTTAGTTTCTGTAAAAACAATCATCAATAACTCTGTTATTATTGACTTTAGGAAAAAAGTTCATAGGAAAGTTTTTGTTCAGAATTAAATTTTCTGTCGACCGTGAGAACTTTATACTGGGTGTCCCATTTAAAAAAATTACGTTTTTCACAATATCACGTGACCTAGTACGTCAATTTTTTTTTTAATGCCATTGTAATTTGCTTGAAAAACTACACTAGTTTGCCTATTTAACCAACTTTGTAGCTCCAATAATAACAAAGTTAGCAATAGTGCCGACTTAAGTTTGAAAACCCTGTATATTATTTTTTGTGTTTAAATTATCATATGTTTTGACTTTTATACCAATGTACTTATGTCTATGTTATATGTGTAATTTATGACAATAAATATTATTATTATTATTATTATTATCTCTATGTCTTCGAATAAAAAAGTTACCCATGTTATCCCTACGAAATCCGAGCACCCTGTATAGCCAAAACAAAAATATTTAGAAGATTAGCAGATTTCTAACAGATGAAGCGAAATACATACATTACCTATAGCATAAACAAATATTAAAATTATTAACATCGAGTTAATTCATAATCTAAATTATTTCTATTGTTTTCAACTTTGTAAAAACTTTTATGCGAGAACGTGTATAATAGGAACACGAGAAGACTATATCGGCGACGTAAGTCAAGGTCGTGCGTGGAGAACATAAAATTTTCGCAAACGACAACGGTTCACAGCGGAAGACGGTACAGCACGTTAGGATAATTACTTGGATATTTCGCATGGCTTCCTCATTCACGCTCGCAAGTGTGAATTAGATGAAAGATACAAAATTGTGACGAAACTACTTTTGAATAATTTTTTTTATGTTCATCATCATTATATAAATTAATAATATTCATGGTAAAAACTCGTTATTCGTTACATACATAACATTTTTATTAGGTAACGCATTTATCTATTATTTATTACTTTAATGTTTTATCCACCGCACACGCACATCAGCTGATTCCATTTTTTTTTAAATTTTCAAGCGCATTCGTTTTTAATTTTTCCTTCTTTACGATTCATTCATTCATACCTGCCGCTGATACTGCGAGTGTGAATAACATCAGCGCAAAACTATTCGCATGTTGCGTAATATACACGGTGCGAGACATACGGCGTTGACCTTGAACTTGGTCTTGGTTTTCTCGCGCCACCGGCCTCACCGTCACGTTACGACGGGCTGCAAATACAGACAGCCTCGTTATTCCGACAAATTGTGCTTCACAACGAAAAGATATAATTTATCACGAGTTTAAATTAAAATAGGATACAATTTATTCATTTACGATTAGAAATGTATCAATTTGAAAGTTTATTTCGTATGTTTTACTATACAGGGTGTAACAATAGTGCGATATCCTTCCATCTCAATTTTTATCCAAAATACAGCAAATATTTAATTTAAATACCAAAAATTGTTTAGTTTTACGAAATTTTTAACGTAAAATTATTCTACGATATACAGGATGTTTAGTCTGCCCGTAACCATCAGTATGTTTACATTTTTAAATGGAACACCCTATATATTATCACATTTTTGAATTGCCTGAGGAATTTTAAGCCAACTTTATACAGGATCATATTCAATTATTTTCATTAGTTTACAAGATATTGACATTTGATTGAAAATTTTGACGTTTTGCTCTCTTCAGAAAAATGCCATTATTTAGGTATAAGGGAAAAAAATGTAACATTATGAAACTTAACATAGCGTTAGAAGCATCTCCTATGATGACAATAAACAGATGTACGTTATACAGAGTGTTCTAGAAATCACAATTGAAATGCGAAAATATTCATTTTTTCAAATTGAAACACTATATTTTTATGGGTTAGTTGAAAGCGAAATTTTATTATCTATTAGTTTGAATAAAGCATGTATGCAGTTTAAATTAATGGTTTTAGAGTTATTTCAAATTATTTCTCACTTCTGTGTGTTGTTATCTATAGGTGTGCTCTTTAAAATAAAGTTTCTCTCTCGTGTTGTTGAGGCTGTTCGGTAAACTTGCTCTTTTATGTATCTCCAAAGAAAAAAAATCACATTGGTCAGATCGGGTGATCAAAGTCGACGAAGTCTAGTATTTAGATGATTTCGGACATTCCTAGACTAATGGGACGGTGCCCCATCTTGCTGCAACCACAAATTCCTTATCATATTAAGAGGCAAGTGGTCTAGAACATCTTCTAATTCATTCTTTAGGAACGGTAGATAATTTTCTTCGCTGACTGTACCATTAAAGAAATATGGATCAAGTAACCGGTTCCCTATTATAAATACCTTTCCATACATTCAAAGACCAACTATGTTGGTAATCAAGCTCATTTTTTCCGTTCTTTATTTAACATCCACCGGAAAAAAAAATTGAGACAACTTTCGAAATCATTCCCAGACAATTGCTGTAAATAATGTATAAGGTAGCCATGAAATATGTGTTGACGTAAAATCCGTGGTAGTCGACATATTTTTCTTGTACTAGTATGGGGATCTTCAACTGGCATAGCAATAAGTACAGGGTGGTCAGATAAGAATGCAAAGTGCTGTATCTCTGAAACTATTCGTCGTAGAGACTTGAGGTAAAAATTTTTAAGACTAAAGTGGTCAAAAGAAGACCGTGGAAAATATTTTCAGATTTCCAAGATGGTCGCCAGAGGGCGTAACCGGCATCTTAAACCTTTAAAGTGATTTTTCACTGAAATCCACCCAGTACTCGAGTAATTTTTGTTTAACACTTTTTGACGTGGCTGCTCTTCGGTTCTCTGGTTCTCTGCCGTGTAGAAAAGTTGTAGTACTTGACGTTTCGATCATCTTGTCGTGATCTTCTTCAGAACTTCACGACAAGATGATCGAAACGTCAAGTACCACAACTTTTCTACACGGCAGAGAACCCGAGAACCGAAGAGCAGCCACCAACAGCGGCCGTGAAAGCCTGAAGACTACTTTTTATTACGTATACGTATTTATTAAAGCAAAGTGGTGGGGGGTAATTCAATGTTTTTTTTTTAATAAACAGCTGTAACTCCTAAACGGCTGAACTGATTTTAACAAACTTGGTCTCATTGGAAAAAGCATTTATTGTTCCATCAAACCTATCATACCTGTGATGTGTCTATTTCTTAGTGATGCCGCTAGAGCGCGCTTTTTGATATAATAACAGAAAATTGCAAAATTCTCTAAAAAATTAAATGCAATAATAAGACTTTTTTCATAAAAATGTAGTGAAGTGATGCCTAAAAAGGCTAGTAAAAACCGTATTTCGATATCTTATTCGTAGTCTGAAATATCACAGAAAGAATAATAACAATAATAATCATATCGTTTATTGTCCAACAGTTTTCCAATTACAGGACAATTAAATATAGACACATCGAAAAAAATTTGAGGTTATAAAGGTTATAAACTAAAGTTACAATAAAATGTCAAGTAATAAATGTCATTATGTGATAGTGGCTAAAGCAACGATCAAAAACATTTACATAGCCTACCCTAATTATGTTTTTTTTTCGATGGCACGTTATAATTAATACATACAAGCAGTGCATTTAGAAAATAATAATAATACAAAAAAAAATAACAAATATATACAGGGTGACATAAAAAAAAGTACATTGCATAGTGCCACACAATAGAGCACACTAAAATAAGAAAAAAAATTCCTATGAACATGGGTCCGCAAGACCTTCGGTTAAAAGATACGGGGTGTTGAATTTTATTCCTTTTTTTGGGTTTTTTTTTTGAATATCTATGGTTCCAGTACAAATGCATCTGAAAGCCGACAATGCACGCTAATTAATCAAAAAATAACAATTGAATAATGTGTCATAATGACACTTGTCAAACTAATGTAATTGTTGTTTGAGGAATTTTGTGTTCGTGATGAAGTTTTTCATTGGTTTTCTCACTGATTATTCAAATTTGCTTTCAAAAATGGTTCACTACACTTTTGAAGAATACAGGGACATGATTATGTGTTACGGCGAAGCTAGATCAAATTCTTACGAAGCTCAACGTATTTATCGAGAAAGATATCCTAATGTTCGAACATTTATTGATGTGCATAGGCGTTTGAGAGAAGATGGCTGTTTTAGAAAACCAAAATTGAATACTGGGGTTTCCAGAACTCGTCGCACTGTGCGAAACGAAGAAACTGTTTTACGAATGGTAGAAAATAATCGAAGAACAAGCACCAGAAAAACGTTCAGTGGTACGAAACCTTAACCGTGAATCAGTTAGACAAATTTCCAAAGAACAACTTCTTCGCCCATATCATTTCCAAAAAATTCATTCACTATTGGAACATGACTTTGTTCCTCGTGTACAATTTTGCCAATGGTTGCAAAACCAAAGACAAAACATTATTTCATCAATTTTGTTTACTGACGAAGCTGGTTTTAGTCGTGATGGTATACTGAACCTACATAACATGCACCATTGGAGTGATGAAAATCCTCATCAAACTGTAATTCGAAGTCACCAATATGGGTTTTCAATTAATGTGTGGGCAGGTATAATTGACAATTATTTAATTGGCCCATTTCGATTGCCCAATCGATTGACAGGTGCATTGTATCGAAATTTCTTGGAGAATGATTTAAACACATTATTAGAGGATGTCCCATTGGCCATTGCTGGAAGAATGTATTACATGCATGATGGGGCGCCAGCTCACTTTTCTCGAGTGGCAAGGGAATATTTGGACAGGAGATTTGGAAATATGTGGATTGGTCGAGGGGGGCCAGCTCGTGGTCCCGATACCTTAATCCCCTCGATTTTTCATTTCGGGGATTTGTGAAAAATGAAGTTTATGCTGTAGAAATACATAATGAAGAACAGTTGTGGATAAGAATTATGGAATCGGCAGATAGATTTCGTAATAACCCAGGAATATTTCAAAGATGCCGTCAATCATTAGGAAGAAGAATGGAAAAATGTATTGAAGTACAAGGGCAACAATTTGAACATCTTTTAAAAACTTAATTTTTTGTTTTAATTAATCATTGTTTTTGCAAATAAATTTAAAAAAAATTCAACACCCCGTATCTTTTAACCGAAGGTCTTGCGGACCCATGTTCATAGGAACTTTTTTTCTTATTTTAGTGTCCTATATTGTGTGGCACTATGCAATGTACTTTTTTCTATGTCACCCTGTATAATTACATATCACAAAAAAAAATATCATTGTAATATAAATCTGCTGCTCGGCACATTGAAGATAGGGAGGAACTTAGAAAAATATTGGTTCTGGGAAAAGGCAAGGAAAAAGTATTAGTTGATCGGGACGATAATCTGGGAACGAGGAAATTAATCATAGCGAGCAAGGATGGACAATCAATTAAACCATGCACCAATTTCCAGATGAACCGAGCTCCAGTGATTGTACTACATGCCTTTCCAATAGTGATGTGTAATCCATATTCCTCTGTGGGTAGATTCCGTCAATTTTAAAAGACAGGAACTTAAGAAAGCGTCTTTGAATCTTCTCTACTGCGAGTTTGAGGTAAATGTAATGAGGTGACCATACTAAGGATGCATATTCCAGTTTACTGATAACAAAACTGAAAAACAATACCTTCAAGAGGTTAACATCCTTGAAATATTTTCATGTGCGCATGATAAATCCTAGTGTTTTAGAAGCAGACATACAAAGATCGATAATTGAGGTGCAAAATTTAGTCTGCAATCAAAGGTAACTCCAAAGTCTTTAACATCTTTGCATCTCTTCAGTTGTTCGTTATGTATAACATATGAAGATAAGATGGGAGAATTACTTCTTGTGTAAGTTAAAAGATTAAATCTGGCACACCAATCGACTACAAGATTCAAGTTACTTTGTAAGTTAAAAACCTCATCCCATGAAGCAATGGAAGAATAAATCTTGAGATCATCTGCGTAGGCAAGTGCAGGACAGTAAGTGACGTTAAAAGATCATTAATAAAGAGTACAAACAGCAATGGACCTAAGTTGGACCCTTGAGGGACACCAGATGTTGGAAAGAAATCATAAGATCTATAGCCATTATAAAAAACGCAAGTACTTCGATTATGTAGGTATGAATGCAATAATTGTAAAAATGATGGGCTAAGGCCAAGCGCAGACAATTTCGCTAGTAATATTTGAAAATCAATCGTATCGAAAGCAGCATAAAGAAGATTTAGTTATCATATAATTTTAAAAAGACGCTATTACATTTATTGTTATTTATTTGTCTTTTATCAAGATTCAATTGCATAATTTATAATTTTTAAATAATAAAACTATTCGTAGTTCAAAAAATTAAAAAAATATGTAGAGGCATAAGACAAAAGGACTGATTTTGAAATAAAACTTGCTCGAAATGGTCTAGCATCACACTCAATGCATTGTTGCAGCCGCTCATGCGTAGACATTACAGCAGCTTCAATTTCTGCTCTTGACAGGCTACGATTGGCCTCTTGTAATCGTATTTTCATGTCGTCTCTCGTTGTTGGTGGAATTTGGTTAACAATATCTTTCAGCCAACCTCAAGTCCAAACAGGTGAGGTATGTGGATCGGGGAGGCCAAGGAAATAGACATCCCTTCCCACCCCACCTCTAGCGATATCTTAGATCTTCTTCTTGAGAAATGTGCTGGACAACCATCTAGTTGCAAAAACATATTTTGCCGTAATTGCAAGGGCACATCTTCCAATAAAATAGGCAATTGGTTTACCAGAAAATCAAGAAACGTGACACCACACATTCTTATCTGACCACCCTGTATTTACGAGTACGTACAAGAACTTTTGCATCGCTCGCTATTATTCTTCTTTCTGTTTTCTTCTTCTTTTAATATTATTCAGATCCACGCTCCAACTCGCGACTGTTTTGTTTCTTGTTTATTTTTTTGTTTAGTATATTTAATTCAATAAAAAAATCGATACGCAAACGATAATTATTAATAATATAATATGATACAGTAGAAGCAAAGTTCACGCGATATTTTTATTGCCCATCATATCAGTGGAGTTTCTCTTTGCAACACATAATCCAAAAGTCACCTCTAAAATACACATCATCAGCCATTTTTCGAAAGAAGATGCGCGCCTCACGTCGAACGAAGTGGAGATGCTTGAACGCTGCGCTATCGATAACCTCTAATCGCCCCCTAAAATCACATTCTATACATTCGCGCGGACTCTTACACCGAAATTAAAATCAGACCACTGCTGTTTTTGAAGCGACTGTGCTCTTCTTATCGCTCTGTTGATCTGAGATATATTATAAATAAAAAGAATAATAATAAAGAAATATATAATATGTTATCTTCAATAATAAACAGTTGTTAATTTATGACAATTAAATATTTTCCCCATGAGTTTCACAGGTACTCAATTCACACATATTTGACGATTACGAAATATGTAGTTTTTTCAATTTAAATAATGATTCATTCTATATACAGGGTCATTCACTGAACTGGTTCGTTAGAACTTTTCAATTTTTTTTCAAATATAGAGCCAATTGCAACGTTATGATCAAAATTCTGTATTTTGGAAGGCATTGCAGCTAAAGACCTCATACTTAGCATGTTGTTAGTCCAAATAACATACATCAAATTTACGTCCTAAAATTTATCATAATTTATACAGGTTAGTCCAAAATTAACGTTCATTTCAGCCAAGTTTGCATCGATGAAAATGGAACACCCTATATATTACTGCATTTTTGAATACACTTAATAATTCTCTATCATTGATTACAGTGATCAACAGGGTCTGATACCTGTACGTTATGGACTTTTTCATTGTAATTCTAAAAATATTTACAAAAATTGGCTATCACGTCAGGTTTCCGAGAAATGTTTTTCTTTATACATACAGGGTGGCCCATTAGTGCGTGGAAGCTCGATTAATCCAACATTGTGAAAGATATTAAAAAATTTTATTGAAGAAATGTGTAGGTATTCTTAAGCTTTATATTTTAAAATTAGTTGCAACTATACAGGGTGTTCTATAACGCCGTACCAGATCAAACTTCTTTTTTTTTGCATTTTTTAAATCTGCTTATTTTTACGATCATCTTTATATACGGTTTGCCGAATCTAGTATTTAAAAAGTTACCACCATTTTTACGTCTAAATGAAGGTGTATTAAGGGAGTTAGTTCCGGCAAGAAACAAAATGTACAACCTTTATCGTACCATTACATGATTTGGCTACGTCTTCTCTTTCCCCTGGTTCAAGAATTTAATTTGAAAAGAAATCATTTATACAGGGTGAGTCAAAACTCGAGTTCTTAATTTTCTTACTAAATTTAAATGGAACACCCTATATATATTATTTATTATTTTTGTGAACCATTCCCTATATCTAACTCTTCGGGTTTAGAAGATATTTTAAATTTAATATGAAAAATTGATTGATTTTTAAATTTTATGAATTAACAAGTTAAACATATCTGTACCAATACTTCGAAAACCTTCTCTTATTCGTTCCATCATATTTTCGCGTGTTGTTACCGGTACTTGAGACACACGATCTTTTACCTAAATTATTATTATCAGCAGGATATGTTGGATGATAATACAGGGTCCGGCAAAATAACCTCCCACATTTTAATCGTTAATAAAAACGCCATTGTAAATGTTGTTTAAATTTTTTTTTTATTAAATGGAAATGTATAGTTTGCCATTGGTTTTCATTAAGTTTTGAAAATTACAGACTTCAAGTGGCGACCATTGTTTTCGATACATATTCGAAGGTGATTTTTGAACGTTTCCATTACTCGAGCAGTCATTTGAGGCGATATTCCTGCAATTTCTTGACGTATTGCTGCTTTTAATTCGTCAATGGTTCGGGGATGGTGTTCAAAGACCTTCGCTTTCAGGTAGCCCCAAAGGAAAAAGTCGCATGTGGCAAGATCGGGTGAACGCGCAGGCCACCCAACGTCTCCACGTAATGAGATTACGTGTCCTGGGAACATCTCCCTCAAAACGTTCATGGACCTTCTGGCTGTACGAGCCGTAGCGCCATCCTGTTGGAACCACACATCCGCATGGTTAAGTTCTCTTAAGGTATTGGATCCAAAAAATTACGTAGCATGTCGATATACCGATCGGCGGTTACGTTAACAGTAACGCCTGCCTCTTCAAAAAAATAGGGATCCCAAACGCCAAATGACCCAACAGCACACCAAACAGTAACGTGTGGGCTGTGAAGTGGCCTTTCCTGGAGCTGCTGCGGATTTTCTCGTGCCCAATAACGAAAATTTTGCTTGTTCACACAGCCGGATAAATGGAAATGGGCTTCGTCACTGGTTATTAAAAGCCCATTTTGTGGGATGTTTTGAAGAATATCGTTGCAACATGCTCTACAATTTTCCCAGTCTCGTTCACTCAGCTCTTGTGCGATCATCATTTTGTATGGGTGGAAGTGTAGGTCTGCGTGTAAAATTCTTCGCAGCGAACGATCTGATAAACGCAAAGCAGCTGCATGTTTAGCAGCTGAACGAGTAGGAGATCGTTCCACAGCTTCTCCAATAGCTGCAACATTTGCAGGTGTCCGAACACTTCTGGGTCTACCGGTTGGTTTTCTTTTTAAGGCTGAACCTGTGGCTCTAAAATTCGAAACCCAAAGCAGTATTCTTTTGCGATCTGGAATCGGAGCATGTCTATCCAGTGCGAAGTGAGTACGAAAAGTTCGTTGCGTTGTAATCACAGATTCATTTTTCAAAAATGTTTCGATAATGACAGCACGATGTTCGCCCGTCCAAATCATGATGACAACTAAAATGGCAAGGCATGTGCTACCAACTGAAAACACTAAGCTCCCCATCGCTTCACTGGCGCGGGCACAGTGGCGGTGCAAAATGTGGGAGATTATTCTGCCGGACCCCGGTTTCCATTAGTTTGGTGATGTTTTCTGAAGGTTGAAAGACGTCGCGTGTAATTTCTTCACAAGCTTCGATGTAGTGCTTATTCATGGCATTCAACGTTTCAAGGGCATTACTACAATTTTTGCTAGGATCACTGATGTCAAAGTTATTTTTCTTTTTTCCACCTTGTATACTTTTAATGGCTGCCCATGCTGCCTTAGTTTTATTGTTTGAATTCTGTATTTGCCGTGAATATGTTTCCTTTTTAGAAACATCGACTTCGGCTTTTAGTTGTTTGCCAAATTCCTTGTAAATTTCTATTGGAACTCTTCCATTCAGCATCCCCACGTACAGTTGGCGTTTTAAATCCAACATTTGTCTAATTTTATCAGTAAGCCACGGCTTTTGGGTAGATTGGTTCAATATTACAGTTTTGGGTTTTATATTGGAGTCCATGGCTAGGCAAACAATGTCTAGGAAATTGTTATAACAGTCATCCACATCACGAGAGCTGAAAACTCGTTCCCAGTTTTGATTGGATAATTCTTCTTTTATCTCATGCATTTTAAATGACGATTAACATTATCAGAAAGATCAAAAGAAAGCTTTTGGGCATGGTGATCAGATAATGCTGATGGAATAACATCACCACTTACGTCTTCCATGTTGACAAATATGTTATCAATGTTACTTTGCGTTGTTGCTGTAACTCTCGTAGGATTAGTTATTGTTTGACGTAAGTTGTATGTTTTAAGGAAATCTATAAATAAAGCTGATTGATATTTTCATTATTTAGGTCGATGTTATAATCCCCACATAATAGAATTTTGAAATCTTTGTAACACTTCAATTCTCCTAAGATTGTTTCCAAGACATCAAATGACAACAATCTTGAATTTTTTAATGGTTACTGCACTATATTCTATTGATAATTCTCGACTTTTTGTTTCAGTTGCTGTAAATCGATGAACTCCAGATCTTCCCTTACAAAGATACAAGAACGGTCATGCTGGTACTGTCTCTTGGAGAACCTAGTTGCCAAAACAAACCCATTTAGGTGCTTCTATCCAATGCTCAGATAATGCTATTACATCTACTGGTGCACCAAGTGTATCAATAAATATTTCTAAATCATCAATTTTGTTTCTTAAACTACGAATTTTCTAATGAATCAGAGTAAATTTACGTGACTACGGCGGTTTGGATCGATTTCTGAAAATTTCTTGTACGATATGGGCGTACAATCGCATTTAAGGACCATAATTCAGGACTCAACAGTGTTTCGTAATAGTCTTCATTCGCTGAGATTTTAAAAGCAGCAATGTTTTGGTTTTTAATTTGCACTTTATAACAGTTATTGGTTTATATCTGGTTATCACTCAAATACTGTTTCACATCATCTACGGCCATCTCCGTTTTTGATTATCTGCAGCTACTATTCTTGTATTTAGTCGTTTTCCTCTGATTGTTTTTGTTTTATTTGTATTATTTGTATTGAGTAAAGTACTTGTTGATGGTTTTTTTTTAAATATGGTGGGTGTTTAGTTGCAGTGACTCCGTAAGCTGTATCGCTTGTCTGGCTATCACTGCAACTCTTGCGGTGTAGTTTGGTGTGTGTAAGTTGTGTTCAAATGGCTTTGTGACAGCATCATATCGCCTTTTATGATGGCGCGCTGTTGATCACTTTGCTCCCAACAGCGAATGGCAAGTCGATCCGGGATTAAACTCTCTGAAAAAATGTCACCGTCCCTCCAGAGAATTGAACCCCGGCGCCTATTGTCCTCTCCCAACGATAGTCAGTCGCCTAACCACTGCGGCCATCGACCCGTTTGTTTATGTTTTTTTCATTGAATAGTTGAAACTGTCTCTGCATACGACTTCGGGCCTCTATCGCTTTGGATCTAGTGACATGACCTAGATTTTCCTGTTCGTTGATAGATGTCACTAGTTGTAAGTTATTCGTTGTTGGTTTTAATATTTGATTGTTGTTTGCATGCTTATTGGTTTCATATAGGTTCACGCAGGGCTAACTTTATTACGTCTAATTCTTTGGTAAAACTTTCTTTCATTTCACTTACTTTTACTTCCAGATCTTCTTTCTTCTATTCTTCATTATTACCGTCTATCTCATCTTTACTTTCTTCATTTATTTCATTAGTCGCATTGAGTATATCATATTCTTCAGTTGCATATTCTGCTAAGGACTTTTCCATAATTCTACCATTAATATTCTTGTTTTTAATGCTTTTATTTCATCTCCCTTTTGTTGACATTTTACACATTCAGAGGTTATGTTTTTGCAGCATATGATTTTTCCATTAATATCGACGAACATTTCGCGAACCTTTATTATGCAATCAATATGGTAATTCTTCCTACATTCCCCACAAGAAATATAACTACACTTCATTTCATTTGACTGTCTTGTACGGCCCGCTAAAAGCGATATTTTAGATTTAATTTCCATTAATGAATACAGTAGTAGAATTGTGAGTAGCATATGTCGAGTATAATACCAAAAGCCAAAAAAGAATGTTAAACAGAAAAGCTTTGGAAAAGAATAAGGTAAGTGTGATCCTGATCTGATCATATTGATTTTTGTTTTTTGCAACGCTATTTTGTTTAATTTTCTTGTTTAAGTTTTTGTAATGATATTGTTTTAGATCACTATGCAAAAATTTGGATATCTATAGTCAAATACAATATTCATAATCCTATTACAGTCTCCATGAATAGAATTACATTTGTTGTGTGTATTTATAGTACAACTGCAATATCAATTATTTTGACATTCAAAGATCATTAAGAATTTTAAATGTATTAAAAAGTATATTTTTCGGAGTGCTTATGACTTGTAAGAAATAGAATATACAAGACTATACAAAATGTTCCATTAAAAAAAGCGACTTTTATCGACGTAAAGTTGGTTGAAACGAACGTTAATTTTGGACGACCCTGTATAAATTATGATAAATTTTAGGACGTAAATTCGATGTATTTTGCTGATGAGTCCAGATGATATCAGTTATAGTATTCTCAAGTTTTCAGAAATGTCGAATTTCAAAAACATGAAAAAGTTCTAACGAACCAGTTCCGTGAATGACCCTGTATATTGCAATTTTTATCAATACCTGCCGTACAACTATTTGGAGCGCCTTTTACTAGGTATTATAGGATTAGATATGATATTGTATTGATTGTAAATTATTCATTATTTATTTAAACTGATACGATACATGTGGGTAACACGATAAGCGCGGTAATTTCTGCGAAAAAATCGCAATCATTTCTTCAGAATAGATTAGACGAACTATTACATTTAGGTAATACTTACCTAAATGTACGTAATTGAAACCGAGTTGATGTTTTTCTGCTAACACATTAAGAGGTGTTAAAAAAACAAAGAGATAAATATTACATCAAACATTATAGTTTATTACCTAATAATGGGGTACCTATAAAATATTTATTTCACGATCGATTTTTTTTTATCGCAGTGCTCCACGACTAAATTGCACTGCAAAATGTAAGGTGAAATCTAAACATGTAGGCTATAAAGAGTTTAAAAATATTTACGACAAACTGAACCAATTCTATAACAGTATACAGGGTGGGGCAGTAATGCGACGAAGTCCAATTACTCCTGTATTATTATAAGAGAAATGAGAAAGTGTTATTAAGATAAAAGTTGAAGTGCGTGGGGGGCTATAACCTGAAAATATTTTTAACTATACAGGGTGTCAAATAAAGACAGGGTAAACTAAACTTACTGCTCCACTATTTAGTTTTAATTTATAAAATTATCCGATTCGTAGATTTTAAGAGATGTCACGATGGATAAAAACATTGACGTCTTTACGATTACTAAGAATTTCTTCAGTAATAAACTATTATTTTCTAGCACTTATAAAAGTAGTATTATTCATACGTCGCGTCGCTGGAAATTTGATTGTTTGTCTTCTTTTAACACCTAAATTAAAATAATGTTTCTCGAGGATCGAAACAGGTTCACAGGAAAAATCTAGTTGACGTATTAATTGTGACCTATTTTTTCTTTTGTTTACGTTTTATCACAATAAAAAATAATTATGAATTATAATTGTTAAACATGTCTTTTTCCGAAAAAATAATGAGATGTTTAAAATTATGTCTAGTAACAAAACAATCTTAAGACGTTTTTTGCAATGTCATCTTAGATCATCACCATCATCAATATTATTGATTTTGCATTATTTATTATACACAGCTAGCTAACGCAAAACCGTTTATGCAATATGTACAAATCAAGTGTATTGTATTGTACACTCAACACTAAACAATACTCAACAAAAGAAGGCTATCGGGAATAGTCATGTTTGCAAGGAAACTATTAATTTAGAGAAAGATTTCGACTGTACCGTCTGTTTGTTCAATTAATTTAATGAGGTGTTAATTTTTGTCAAAACATTCAATATGCGCACGTTTTATTTTAATCCGACGTCGAATGACGGCAGCCTATTCATTTTTTTTTTTTTTATGAACAAGTGAGTGCAATTAAAACACGATTTTTTTTTTCGTCGTGTTGGATTCTTGTTAACTTTTTTCCATAATTGTAGATCCAATTTCCTACTAATTTTTTTTTTATTCCCGATACGTTTCCACTTCCATTTTATTCGTTCTGTTTTGTTTGACCGACTGAAGTGGAAATGCAAGGTTAAAAGAATGAATTTACGTCATTAACATCATGTACCGTCGCCATTTTTGAAGTAAAACGTCTAAAATTGACGTTTCTGTTATAGTGCACAACTTCAGATTGTTAAAACTCGATTTTTTCACATACAGGTGTCCTAGCTGACACACTGAAAATAGTTAGGGTGTCCCATAAAAAAAAAAAAACACAGAGTTATTGGCATTTAAATGTTTCCAAATATCCATCCACGGAGTTCGATAGTTTCAGCCTCTAGTGAAATGAGCGTATCTCTTTAATGTCGATTCATCGCATTTTAAAACATCATAGGATGCATCCCTACAAGGAGACATTAGTACAAGCCCAAATTTTCTTCAAACTTTACCTCCAAACATAAGGCAAGACTGTTGGTATCAGATGGATGGTGCACCTGCCTACAATACCAGAGAGGTGCATGGCCAGTTGACAGAAATGTTCGAAGAGCGTTGGTTTGGTTCAAATGGAGCTTGGAGTTGGTCTCCTCGATCCCCAGAATTGACGCCGTTTGATTTTTATCTTTGGGGGCGTGTCAAATGTGAAGTATACAGTACACCTAGTAATAACAAGCAAGACCTATTAAATCGTGTAAGAGTAGCCTTTCAGAACGATTAAATCCAAACGAAATAGGCAGAGCAACTATAAAAACTATAAATTTATAATTTTAAGGTGAAGCAACAATCAAATAATCAACTTAAACTATTGATACTATATTTATAAACCTACTGACAGATTCATGTATGTTGAATGACACACGCCTACTAACAAAAAGCAATGAAATGATGAAAATCAATGGAAAATGTTAATTTTTTGCTATAATATAGTGAAAACGAACGAATAGACCCCACATGATATATATCATTAAAATGGCCAAAAAATCCTCTTTTTAATGATATCATAGCCAACTATATGTTCCATATAAAAAAATACAACTTTACGTCCTACCTCGAATTTCGAAAATTTTTTCAAAAATTCTCTAACGCCATTGCATTCTAATTAAAAAAGTGCCTGAAGAACGTAAAAGTCATTTTTGTCAATTTTCATAAATAGCCGAGATATCGTGATAAAACGAAAATGGGAAAAATCGAATTTTCAGGGATAACTCGAAACCGAAAGCCGATATCCAAATTTGGTTTTCACCATCATCCTCTTCTCGAAAAAAAACAGATCGAGGATGCGTGGTCCGTTTTTTGATACCCCTTATAGTTACTGAGATCCCCTATTAAAACATCGAAGTTTACCCACCCTGTACAAACAAATTTGACGTTTGCAAAACGAGAAAATCATTTGACAAATACGGAGAAGCAATTGCCAAAAGAGAAAAACCAAATTAAAAAGACTACGTATCGAAAGCATACTGAAAAGTGTTGCCACTGATGACTTGCCTGACTAGATTTATTTTGGTACGTTTTTAGATATTTTTGTTGATAGGCTCAGTACGGCTAGCATAGATTTTTAATTAATCGTTGTTTTATTTGAGCTACAAGTGGAAATATACCTGGAATGAAAGAAGTACCCTAATGGTATGTATCTACATAATTATTGAATAGTTTACACTTTTAGAATAATACGAAATAAAAAATTAAATTAAAACTTGATCGTTTCTGGTGCTCATTTTCGCGTCTAATTTCTAACGTAATAGCTTTTTGATGTTTAATGGAATTTTTAGTACCACGCGATTAAATATTATTTGTGGACATTAATGTAAGTAACGTTTTACGTCTCTAAATCTACATAATAGGAAGTAGTAGCTTGTTATTTTTTTTACGAAGTATGTACATACATACATACATCTGTATATATACCTAACATTAATACTACATATGTGGGTAATACGCAGTAAATTAAGTATAAGTATTAGTAGAAAATAATAATCGATGAAATAGAAGTTACGTAAGACGGTAGCTAAATATTTATTTTGTAATCGCCACGCGAATTTATGGATGTGTATGTGTCTTCATACATAACATTCATGCGTCCGCACTAAGCACACTAACCTTCTCACCGCAACGTTACGTTTTTGCAAAACGGTGCTGGGACGAGTCGATCGCTCTACGACGACTTCCACGAACAGGAAAAGGTAGCACAAACCTTATTAACGTAATGCGCTTGTTTGAGGAAACAACGGCTACACGACCGAATAAACAAAACTGGCGTTTTTCCTATCGTATTCGAGATATACAGGGTGTTTCTGAATTGATACGAAAGATTTCATAGAGTGATTCTTTAGCGAAAGTTAAGGGGGGGTCTTTCATATAACATTTTGTTCGACACCCTTTTTCCTCTAAGTTACAGCCCTTTAAAATTAGGTAAAAAAATTTGTTTTTATTTAATATATCCACTTTGGAAAAGTTTAGAAGAATGAAATTTGGCAGATAACTGATGCTAATAAAATGGCAGTTTTTGAGTATTTTTGTTACCCTAAAATGTAATCACAAGGGGCTGAAAACAACAAGCCCTATAATATTTTGCATCGGAACTTTTTAATGCGCCTGTATTTTCGTATTTAAAAAATTGATTTAAAAAGACAGATTCAATCTGAAACTTTTTTATGTCATAAAATTGTTAGTTTGATCACAAAAAAATAAAATACTGCTCAGACTCTTTACGCATAAATTCACAAAGAGGTTATTATTTATTAAAAAAAAAACTCAAGTAAGCTGCTGTCATACACCTTCCAGCCCTACAAATCACCAGGAGCGGATGGGATTTTCCCCGTGTTCCTGCAGAAAGGACAGGAAGAGGTACTACAGCATCTCGTAAACATAACGAGAAGCAGTCTTGCGTTGGGATATCTCCCCAAAAACTGGAGAAGGGCGAAAGTCACCTTCATACCAAAAATAGGGAAGGAAGATGGGACTGACCCCAAATCCTTCAGACCTATTTGCCTGACATCTTTTCTATTGAAAGCAATGGAAAAAGTAATAGATAACTATATAAACATGGAGGGATTCTCTCACTATCCGTGGGTAGTAGTGATTGCTTTTGGCTAGTATCTTCACGTCATTGTAGTCGATTACGTGACTGCTTCCGGTGTGGTAGTGTTCAGCTACTGCAGATTTTCCAGTATTTCCCTGTTCGACATCTCTGCGATGCTCTTTCACTCTGCACTGTATACTGCGCCCGGTTTGTCCAATATACGATTTCCCGCACTGGCATTGAAGTTCGTAGATGCCTTTAGCTTGTAGTCTCGGTATGGAGTCTTTGTTGGATGGAAGCAGTTCTTTTATTTTCTTGACTATGCTGAACCTGACGTTGACATTCTTCTTCTCCAAGGTTTTCTTCAACCTGTCCGTGACTCCAGCAATATACGGCAGGTGTGCGTATCCTGCTGGCTTTAGTTCTGAGTCATCCTTCTGTTTCTTTTTGGCTCCGGCTAATCTCCGAATGTCCTGTGGTTTGTAGCCGTTCTTCTGGAGTGCATCTTTCACATGTTGAATTTCCTCGGTTTTGTTGGTAGCATCACTAATCATTTCCGCTCTATGTAGTAGTGTAGTGACCAGGGATGATGATGTGAGGTTGCGTGTAGATATCGGTCCGTATGCGCCTTCTTGCGGTATACTCCATGTCCCAATTTTCCACTGTCGTTGCGTTTTACCAATACATCCAGAAAAGGTAAGCAGCCATTCTCTTCTAACTCCATCGTAATGTTGATGTTGGCATGTTGTCTGTTGATGTGTTCCTTGAATGCGTGTAGATTGTCCATACCGTGAGGCCACATCACGAATGTGTCGTCCACATAGCGGTACCAGCATTTCGGTTTCTTGTCACTAGAGCTGATGGCTTGTTCTTCAAAGGTTTCCATAAAAATATTAGCGATGACGGGTGAGAGTGGTGATCCCATGAAAGAAATCTCCATTCCAGTCTTTAGAGAACTTCTGAAGAAGCTGACAGTATGATCAGCGAAACGTCAAATTTGTCACAACAACCACGGCAATACCCGAAAGATACATCTTTATGGAACAGTGGCCGTGAAAGCCTACATTCGATAATTTGTGGATTTATCAATAAATAAATAAAAATTATTGTACGAGTTCGTTAGATAGGTAAATGTTGCCGCGACACTTTTAACTGAATTTTTTTTTACTATGGCGTACCACTTCGATCGTCTAGAAAAAAATTGAGATAGTAGGGAAATAGTAAGAGAAGATTTATAAAAATTTTGGTGATTGTACCAAAACGGCTACTTTGTCTTGAAAAAAAAATTGATCGCGTGATGGACGGAAACCGAAATATTTTTTTTTTCTGATAGCGTCTAAAAAAGTGCATATTTTCATTTTTTTTTCGTTCCGATCGGACAACCCAATCGTGAAATAAAAATTTTCAAAAAAATTTTGGTTTTTAATTTTTTCTCGAAGACCGTTCAATATTCAGACCTGAAAATTTGGCTATAGGCAACTTTTAAGGGGTCAAATATTTGCCTTAATTTTCAGCCAAAAATCGCCAGAGGCCGGCAGCCCATACTTACCCGGCTACGGCCTTTACAACCGCTGAGTGACGTTCTGACTGAAGAATGGAATCAAATCAACCAGGCTTACATTCAAAACTTAATTGAGAGCATGCCAAGACGAATTGCAGCTGTTATCCGTGCGTGCACGTGGAGGAAACACGTCGTATTGTCTTTTATGTTTTTCATTTTCTTTTCAATTCCTTTTCATTAAATTCGTAAACTTATTGTTAGTAGCATAGGAAAAATGTAAAAATGTAAGATTTTTCTTAAACTCTTTTGTATCTTTTACAAAAATTAAGCTATTGTAATAAATAAAAAAAGAAATCGTAAAGAAATGATGATGATTGTTAACAAAATAAGAAAATACAAGGTGGAGCAACTTTGACAATCCATATGTGGTTTTAAAGTTGATTTTAAAAAAACAAGACTTTGTGTCACCCTGTATAAAATGATGTACGCCAAATTTTCTTAAAATTCCAAAGATGTGATAGATTACATTTAAATTTACCTACAATATGCAAAAAAAAATGAATCAAATCGAATTTAAAATAACAAACTTATTAACGAACAAACTTCATCAATTTTTTGAGTGGATCGATTATTTTGCCGATGAGTGTATCTTCTCAGCTGAATTTTGTCACAAAATAGAAAGTAATTACATTTATAATACAAATTTAAATTGAGCTTATTACTTGTGTATAATAAAATAATAAATGGTACCAGGGAGCGTTTTTATATTCGCGGAATGGGGGATAAGGGATGGAAATAGAAAATCTTTCAATTAATTTATTTGTACCCTCATAAAAAATGATTTCTCTTTATCTGCAAAATACGCCGAAACTGCCTCCTTGACTTCATCATCGGCAGTAAATTTTTTACCCCGCAGCTCTTTTTTCATTTTCGGAAACAGGTAATAATCAGTCGGGGCCAGGTCTGGGCTGTAGGGTGGGTGATTCACAATTTCGAAGCCCACCTTATGCAGGGCAGCTAACGCAACGCGGCTCTTGTGGACGGGCGCGTTGTCGTGCAAAAGCAGCACACCTTTCGTCAATTTTCCCCGTCTTTTCTCTTTAATGGCTTCTTTTAGTCGCTCTAATATTGAAGCGTAATATCCTCCGGTTATAGAAACACCTTTATCTTTATAATCAATCAACAATATTCCTTCCGAGTCCCAAAATACCGTTGCCATGAGTTTCCCAGCTGATTGTGACACTTTAAATTTCTTGGGAGGTGCTGTGCCCTTTTTATGCCACTGCATGGAGTCTTGTTTGGACTCAGGTTCATAATGACGAACCCAAGTTTCGTCTCCAGTAACAATTCGACTCAATACACCATCCTTGTCTTCATTACAGGGGTCCAAAAATGCACGCGAACACTCTACGCGCTGTTGTTTTTGCGGCGGCCGGCGTGAGCATTCTCGGCACCCATCATGCCGAGATGATCGTGTAGGATTTTAAAAATTGTTGTATCGGATACTCCAACCATTTCTGCGAGTTGTTTCTTCTTGAGTCGAGCATCTTCGAGTACAATTTTTTCAACTTTTTGGATAAGTGCTGGCTGGCGTGGTCACTTCAATGCTCCTGCCCGGCCTCGGGTCGTCTTCAAGGGATTCCCTTCCTTGTTTAAATAAACTATGCCACTTGTACACCATGCTGGTTTTTCCTGGACAAGAGTCGCCGTAAACCAATGACATCTCATTCATTATGGTCGCGACTGATTTTCCTTGCCTGGTAAGGAACTTCATAACGGCACGATATTCGATTTTTTCCATATTTCACTTTTCACTCCTGATTATGTTACTTGGTTGACGACAGCTCAAAGACTAACTGTCTAATAACAATGAAACTTCGTATTTGTACTAATGAGTCGCTGCACAGGCCACGCCCCCAATGCAATTATTAAATATATCTATCATAATATTATTGTTACATAGCCTACTTTGTGCAAATTGAACTGGTCTGTTTCGATAGTAGCAGAAGAAATATATATTTTTCTCTAAAACGGTTGAAGATAGATGGGTACATTCTGATATCAAAAGAAAGAGAATTTAATTTTACAGCCGATCCTGTAAAGAGATATAGGGTGTCCCATTTAAAAAAGAACAGAGTTTTTGGCATTTACATGTTTTCAAATGTTGGAGCCAGTATGTCAACAAAAGGATCCGTACATCTTAATATCCATTTACGAAAACCAAAATTGTCTACCTTGTTTTAGTTTTGATCCTACAGCTCATTAACGAGAGCGCTGCAATTGCAAAATTTTTGATAAAATATTTATTTTCTCGAAAACAAAAGCACACAGGTCTGGGAAGGTATTAATAAAAGTTAATTAAAACATCATGTAGAATCTAAAAAATATATAATATATAAGGTGATCCGTTTAAAATAATAAACTTACATACGCTTTTTCTATAATTGGGACACTCTGTATATTTGAAAATATTTTCTAACTATGCATCGTATAAATAGGAACAAAATAAACAAATTATCAAAGAAACCGCGTCAGCTGGGACACCCTGTATACGTATAAGAAACCGCATGAATTAACCTTGTTAAAGTTGAAGTCATTAATATTAATTTATTTAAATTAAAACATCAATTTCGAATTGTTAAACAGATTGCTAATAATCTGAGTTAATTTTGTGTGTGAGTGTGTTTTTTTTTTTGAATTATGATCAGTACCTTTCTGTTAATGTGTGTTTTACTCGAATTATGTAACGGCCGAATTTGCGCCGAATTTCTCCCCGACATGTCAATAAAATCGATAGCGTCGCGCTGATAATACACGCGAACTAATTAATTCGCAGATAGAGAACGTTAATCGTAAGCTACTGTCGCTCATCGTTACACAGATTCGTAAATCATGTTCTCCTATTTATATTAGTCGATTATTGCCTGAATCAACATCGAGGGAATCTCTCCGAAGCTAAAGTCCACCGGCCCAGGCCGCGATCTCTACGGATGAATGTCATGGCATGGCATAAGCCGGTGATATGATATGATGCAATAATTATGTATATTTATATGAACGATAACATGGATGGATGTGTAATCGAATTTTTTTTATATTATTTATTATTATATTATATATACAAGGTGACCCAAAAAGGATTTAGAGGAATAGTCCGCGAAAACCAAACAGATAAGTGTCTTCTGATTGCTTTTCGAGGAAAAAAATGGTATACGCCGATTGTTTATTGGAATGACTGACGTCTGCGCTACCAACGCCTACTTACTTGCTAGACAATTTGGATCTACCAAAGACAATTTACAGTTTAGAAGAGAAATTTGGTAAGAATATTGAAAAACCTGCAAGAGAAAGGCTCTTGTTGATCGTAATATTTTTGCTAATGCCATGCATGTCATTATCACATGACCGAATAAACTCAGATGTGCAATTTGTTGATGTAAATCCATATTCCAAGAAGAAGAGAAATAAAACACAAACAATAGTTTCAGATTTACACTATATTTAGTTGAAAACACAACTGCACAGCTGTTTCGCTACACTGTAGCCTCTTCAGGTGGTGACATATTCTAAATTATCACAATCACAGAACAACTCTATTATACAGGGTGTCCCAACTGTAGCGGTTTCTTTGATAATTTGTTGTCCGCATTTATACGATACACAGCTAGAAAATATTTTCAAATATACAGAGTGTCCCAATTATAGAAAAAGCGTAGATATGTAACTTTATTATTTTAAATGGATCACCCTATATATTATATCTTTTTTAGATTCTACATGATATTTTAAGTAACTTTTATTAAGACCTTCCTAGACCTACATGCTTTTGTTTTCGAGAAAATAAATATTTTATCAAAAATTTTGCAATTGCAGCGCTCTCCTTAATGAGCTGTAGAATCAAATCTAAAAAAGGTAGAAAATTTTGGTTTGCGCAAATTGATACGTCTTGAATTGCTTTACTATTTCCTATATTAACATTTACGGATCCTTTTGTTGACATAAAATGTCAATAACTCTGTTTTTTTAAATCGGACACCCAATATCTGTTTACAGGGTTGGATGTAAAATTAAATTCTCTTTCTTTCGATATCAGAATGTACCCATTTATCTTCAATCGTTTTAGAGAAAAATGTATATTTCTCCTGCTACTTTCAAAACAGACCACTTCAATTTGCACAAAGTAGGCGACGTAAGAATAATATTTTGACAGATATAATTAATAACCATTTATACCATTTATAATTAGTTTTTTGATGACTTTAAATCTTTAAACCTAACAATAAATCTCAAAAAATTACATTTACGGTCAATTTGCTTAGAAACCGTCAGTCAAATAATATACATACAGGGTGTTCCATTTGAATAATGGTGAATAATTTCAAGTTGAGTGTAGGCCATAATTTTACTCAATGATATGACATATTCAATGATTTAATTATTTAATGTTCATTTCCGGTTTTGGTATAAAATGCCGTTCTCTTAACTTTAATCGTTTTTCTCTCGGTAA
Organism: Holotrichia oblita; assembly: GCA_023690525.1. Classification (NCBI taxonomy): domain Eukaryota; kingdom Metazoa; phylum Arthropoda; class Insecta; order Coleoptera; family Scarabaeidae; genus Holotrichia; species Holotrichia oblita. Next base: position 236,789,501 of record CM043015.1, on the reverse strand, counting down.
CTATGGGTTTTAGACCCAACTAATGTTATATCAAATTGTTTGTATTAATTAGCATAATCGATTGTAATATTCTAATACCGACTGTTTCATTAAAAAAAACCATAAGTTTGGTTCGTCAACGACTGGTTCGATCACCCTGTATAAAGAAAATATTTTTAAAACATAGCCCATGTAGCCATCAATCAAATTCGAAAAAAGTTTTTCGAAATTCCTCATCGTTTAATTAGATACAATCTTCCACCCCATCTTGGTTGCACCACCCTCTGTTATCTAATTAATTTTATACAATTTTTTCTAACAAGTAGGCCATAACAATTATCATTAGAGAAATGTCATATGTCAGAATTATTTTTTGTTTTTGTTTGCGAGTTGCAAGTTATACGAACAAATTTAATAGATCATTACGTTGACCGGAAACCTTTTAAAACGTTTAAAATCAGATAAAACTCATCATTAAACAATGCTAAAAATAGTAAACTACGTATACTTGATTTTCTATAAGATGAAATTTTTTTTTTTTTATTACAAACTTTGATGTTTATATGTCATAGCAATAATAATAATGAGTTAGTCTTTTTATTGTCCACAAGGTTTTTCTTGCTATAAAATGTCTTGTAGCAATATTTAATTTTTTGCTCATTTATTTCACAGCTATAGTAACCGATAATTATCTCCATATCACATTAATTTTGATGATAATCTGGCGTCACGAAAAAAATGCAATCCAATATACAGAATAATTTACCTAGATCGTGTATTTTCGTGAATTTTTTCAACTTATAGTTGGATTAGAATCTTTAAATTTGATACGAACGCAAAATCAGTTGGCACCGATTTTTGACACACTCTGTATAGCTGCCCTATATGATGACATGACAAAGACATTTCCAATTTGACGAGATTTTCTGTGCACCCTTTATATTGCTGGTCAGTTTGTGACATGGTACCTATCTCGAAGAGCTTGACGTTAATAACAAAAAAAAATCCGATTTTATGGTTAAGAAAAATTGAGTAAAAAAAACAACATAGCAGGAGGCTGAATATCTCAAAAACCGTCAATTTTTCCTATAATTTTTCGTATAATTTGTTCTTTATGTAAATAGATTTAAAATAAATGATAAAAGGCGCATTAGAGAAACAGCCTGTACATAGGAATCAACTGAATGTGCACAGTGTAACCATGGCAACAAAATCAAATAACAAAATAACGTATTAATGTGATCTTACATGTAATTTTATATAAAAATGTTCACCTAATTAAAGAAAATATATCATTTTTGGTAAAGGAAACCCCAGATTAAGAAAAAATTAAATAAATTTGCGTCAAATACGAGTACAAACATGTAAGTGTGTACAATATGTATGTTTTGTATTTGTGTGTACATACTGTACTGACGTCAAATCACACAATTATACCATTAATACCATCGTCATTTAATACATATATCAACATATCTATACGCAGGTGTACATTATACATAACATTGAAACGGAGTGCTTGAAAACCCTCTCGTAAAACGAAGAAGTGTTTTGTTGTGCGAAAAAAAAAACGATAAGTAATGTTCGCCGTTTAATTATTTATTTAATCGATATATAACACCTGCAATGTATGCGCTGATAAAATAAATAACTTGAACCGATCGTTATTAAAACGCAATTAAATGATGATACATTTGGAAGATATCGATCTATTTTGGAACTTACCTCGTATAAATTCTGATTCACATTAATTGCAACTAAGCTCGATCCTGCACATAACATTTCAAAACACTTCCCACTAAAAAAAACTTTGTTATTACTCAATAACATCGCGTACTATACACGCAAACACAATTTTAAACTTTCGTAACCTCAAAAACTGAAAACGCATCTTTTTGGCAAAAAAATAACCGATAAACAATTGCAAGAAATTGTTTTAATTGGTGGAAAATTAAGTTTCTCTCTCTAACGCATTGGCGAGATAGGATTTCCAACCCTCGCTTCATAGTTTGCTTCAACCAATCAGAAAGCTATAGCGCTTTGGACTTTTGTAATAAATATGCATTATTTTGTATACAGGGTGCAACAAAAAAATAAATTAATCCGTTCTTTATATTATTTTTTATGTCGATGATATTTCTTTAATATACAAGGTGTTAAATTCAATTTTGTTGAAATGAATTTGATTAATATCTCTGGTGTGTTTTGAAATTTGGTGCAAATTGAAATTGATCTAAAACACCTCCTGTATGATTTCTAACAAAGAAACTATTTCAGACGAACGCCTTTGGATTAGACTCCCAATTTACGGTAGAATGATGATTTATCTGCCTTTTTTTCGTCTTATAAAATTTCGATTTGATGCTTTCTTTACGAGATATTTTTACTTATTTGGTTACGTGTTGTGATTTTTTTTTCAATTAAACAATTAAACACCACCGTCTTCGCGAATACATTTTTTTGCTCTTTTTATTAAGTGAAAAATGAATATTTTGAAAAATATTTTAATCTAAATTTTTCTGCACTTTTAAAATTTCAAAGCTAACTACGATTATTTTCGTTAATTCTAGCTGGTTGCTTAGGAAGGTGTACAAGTTTGAAAAAGATATCTCAAAACATACCGGAAATATTAATAAGTACATTACAAAAATAATTTTCAAATAAAAGCTGCTTTCTATTTGCAAAATTTCTGGATCATGATTTGCAAAGCGTGATCAAATGTTTTTTAGCAACATGTTCAGCAACTAGCTTTACGAAAAGAACGCACAAAAGAGGGAGGGGATTTATTTACACCTGTACCACACATAAGGATCACATATCGCGTACTTAGAAGTGAGGTTATGTTCGTTTTAAACATACTGAACCGAAAAATATGATGTTCCACAGGGGTAAGGGGGTTACAAATCGTGATCACAAATCTTGTTGTAGTGGGGATGAATCACAATTTCAATTTTTTTTTGACATAAGAAAAGTCTCATTATTTTAGCTTAAAAATCTGCAGACTAATCCAATAAGTTTGAGGATAAGTTGGCCAACCTCTCGTAAACTTATAAGCGTCTCAACGAACATTTCAAAACGTGTTTAGAAAAAAACAATTCTAATAAAAATCGGATAGAACAAAATTATTTATAACAACGCCAAACACGTCCAAATACCAGTCACTTATGCCATACGTTTTCGAATGTTGTACAGTTATTGTGACCAACCTAAGATAACAAATAAAAAGTGGGAAATTCAACTTGTTCTTCAAACTTATTGACTCACTCTGTAATGCTTGACAGTGATCTATTATTTTTTAACACCCTGTATAATAAACTATCAAAAATAATTAATTAATACTTGTAGTAGGTATGATGGTTTAATGTAAAAGTTCTAGTATCTCGCATGATGGCCAAAATTATAGATTTTTCGGAAAATTATGTAAATATAATTGTAAATCGCAATGAAAATATCCCGTGAAGTAGCATGCATTGCCCTCTATGAAAGTAATCTCGAATTATAAATAATATTCAAAAACACAATTATTTAGATACAAAACGTTTATAAAACCGAAAATTTAATTTTTATTACTTTATTTCGGGATTAGAACAAATAAATTTCAATAAAATAAATAAATTTAAAACTTTCCACGATTTTTACCTTTTAATTTTATAAAATGGCGCAGGCGCAAGACCAAGATTGTTTACATCTAATTTTTTTCAAATAATTGTCCGGCCGAGATAATACTAATAACAATTTTTGATTCTCTCGAAAGAAGAAGTTGAATGACTTAAAAACAGGAATATGATTCTATTAAAACCGCCTTGGATAAGACATGAAGGTAAGCCCGGATTATATCGATAGTAACATAACCTCAAATTTCTATAAATTGTTTTATTTTCATTAATTATAGACAATAGACCGATATTTTCTGTGGATATCCACCCGAAAGGTGGTAGATTCGCCACCGGCGGTCAAGGTGGACAAGGCGGCCGCATCGTTATCTGGAATATTGCTCCTGTACTATCCGAGGCAGACGAAATGGATTCGAGCATCCCGAAACAATTATGTCAGATGGATAATCATCTAGGTATCCAATTTAATTAATTCCCATCATTGTTAAGGTTTAAAAATTGCAATATATTAATAGGTTGCGTGAACGTGGTCCGATGGAGCTGTCAGGGACATTTTTTAGCATCGGGTAGCGATGATAAATTAGTGATGATATGGAAATTAACAGGAGAAGGTAGTTCAACAGTTTTCGGAGGTGGTGGTAAAGTTAATATCGAAACGTGGAAGTGCGTTTATACGTTGAATTCGCACAGCGGAGATGTGTTAGATTTAGCGTGGGCCCCTCATGATGGATGGTTAGCTTCAGGAAGTGTGGATAATACGGTTATTATATGGAATGCTCATAAATTTCCTGAGAAAATATCCGTGCTTAAAGGACATACGGCTATGGTTAAGGTAAATTATCCTTCCAAGGTTTATGTTAATGGTTTTAACGTAATGTGTTGATTAGGGAGTTACTTGGGATCCTGTAGGGAAATATATCGCAAGCCAATCGGATGATAAAACATTAAGAGTGTGGCGGACTAAAGATTGGACGCAACAGGAAGTTGTCTCGGATGCTTTCACCGATTGCTCAGCTACGACACATGTATTACGTTTATCCTGGTCACCCGATGGAATGTATCTAGTTTCAGCGCATGCCATGAACGGAGGTGGACCGACGGCTCAGATAATCGAAAGGGACGGTTGGAAACAGGATAAGGATTTTGTCGGGCATCGTAAAGCTGTAACTTGTGTTGTAAGTTATTTAAAACTATTTAATCCGATTACATAATAATAATTTATATTGTCCAATAGAGATTTAATTCAAATATATTGAAGAAATTCACCCCGTCCAGTCCGAAAGCTCAACAATATTGTAGCTGCGCTATTGGCTCACGGGACAGGTCTATAAGTGTTTGGTTGACTTCTCTGAAGAGACCTCTAGTTGTTATAAAGGATGTTTTCGATGATAGCGTTTTGGATATATCGTGGAGCAGTAATGGTTTGCATCTATTGGCTTGTTCGTGGGATGGAACCGTTGTCTGTGTGATATTTAATCCGGGTGAGATCGGTGTTCCCTTATCTGCATCGGAAAAGGTACAGTTGTTTTCATATCAACTTAATATTTTGACAGTTACGTCAAATAAGAATTTCAGAGAAACCCTGTATAATTAAAATTCAGTCAACATTTGAGAAAACCCTGTATAAATTTAATACAGGCTCGTCCGCATCTGACCCACTCATGCACAAAGTGTTCTATTGAAAAATAACTTGGATTTCGATTTTTGAACACCCGCTATAGTAGAGTTAGGATGTTTCGAAGCAAGCACTCCGTATAAATAATTTTCTTTTTGTCATGTTACTATTTCTTTAATTTTGACAGTTCTATTGGTTTTATCGTCGATTTTCTAGAATTTCCTGTATGTAAGAATATACAGGGTGGTCCAATAAGAATGAAGCAATATATTCCTTGTTTAATCATTGTTTGACAGGTGTCACTATCAATCTTTATTTTGACAGTTAAACCTATTTGAAGTTATCAATTTTCTTTTTTTTTGTCAGCTGTCACTATTTCTCTTATTTTGACAACTATGATTGTTTTTTTTTGTCTTTTTTGATTGTAACGTTATTCATTTTTTTTTTTCTGTCACTATTTGATTTTGACAGTTCTAGTTTTTCCTTTTTTTGTAATGTTGATTTTCCTTTTTTTTCAAATTGACAGCTGTCACTTTTTTCAATTTTGACAGTTTATTGTTCTTCTTGTTTTTTTTTATTGTAACGTGTTTTATGTCGATATTTAACAATTCATCGTACAAGAGAATGTACGGAAAATCCCTACAACTGTACGGAAAATCCCATACAATGAAATAATATATAGGGTGGTCCAATAATAATAATACCAAATAGCTGCTTTTATTTTTTTTAATTTAACAATTTTGTTTAATCATTGTTTGACATATGACACTATGCTTATTTTGACAGTTAACAATTTTTTTATGACAGCTGTCACTATCTTATCTATTTTGACAGGCGTATATATATTTTCGTTGATTTTCAGAATTCATTGTACGAGAGAATGTACGGAAAATCCCTACAGCAGAATCTACTAAATCAGAGCTTCTCGGGTAGTCAGATAATAGAGAATCCGGAACTATTACGTGCCATGGAGGAAGGGAACGCTTCCCCGAAGAAAGACGCAATGGAAGTGGAGGAGGTACCCGCTGTCGTGGTGGCGTCGCCGATACAGCAGGAGTCGCCGAAAACCAGCAGCGTTCTGGTGCCGATAAATCAGCAGACTGAAACGCGATTACCGAGCGGAAAGAGGCGGATAACGCCGATGTTTCTCAAACCTGTGCCATCGACGCCGACAACCAAGTAAGTTGGTTACGTTGCGGATAAGATCTCGTTTTTATTTTTTTTAATATTTAGGGATAATTTGGAAGTGTCTGCTATCAGTGAATCTACGGCGTTGAGTAGTTCTTCTCGAATAAAAGTAAAATAGTTGTCGTACAGGAAAGTAACTCTTCGACTTCGAATTGGAATACTTCACCCAATGCTCAAACAATACCACCACCGATCGTGTATGTTTCTACGTGATTAATTCATTTTAGAAAAAATTAAATTTAGTCGTTGTAGGAACAACCAAACTAAGCAGGCTGTATGTCCGCAAGGTTTACAAATAAATCAGCTGATGTGTTCGGAGGTTCCAGGCGACCAACCCATAATCAGATTTATAGATATACTGGAGCCGTTGAAGATGTTACCCGGGAAGACTGTTTCAAAGAAGGTTGGGATGATGAAGATACAGGTTACGAACTCCTGCCAGTCGATATCGAAGGGGGTGCTGTCCAGATTGGATGTGTTCCGAAATGAATTCGACAAGCAACCGATTTGGGAAACTTATTTAGGTATTTGGCAAGGGGAAGAGGTATATACTTAGCTGCTATAGTTTGTTTTTCATTTCAGGTTCTACAGTCTGTTGCTTAGAAGGTAATCGGAAGGTGGTGGTGGCTTGCTGCGAAGATTGCAGCATCAATGTGTATTTCATTAAATCGGGAGCTAGAGCTTTACCACCATTGTTAATCGAGGATATGGCGGCCTGTTTAACGTTATCCGATACGTGCAATTGTTTGGTGTTGACGAAAACTGGATTGATCCATATGTGGGATTTCGATGCTGGTAAATCGGTTTTAAATAGGGTGTCCGTTCGAAGTTTGCTGACGAATAAAGGTGGATTTGTTGTTGATCTCTGCCGCTCTCATATTAAAACTGATTTTTTTTTTAGCTACCGTTGTTAGTTGTTCGTTAACATCGGATACACCTTTATTAACATTAAGCGATGGAAGGGCCTACCTTTACAATACCGATTTACAAACTTGGTAATGTATATCTATTTAATTTAAGTTAGACGTAACTCCCCATTACACGTTTGTAATTTAGAGCTTTAATCAAACTCCCCATTACAAATTTCCAGGATGTTGTTAAGTAACCCACTAGATCCGATGAGTAGAGCTAGCGGAGCTATGTCTCGCAGTACTTCGGGTAACTTACCATTAGCCACCCTACAACGGAAGATGCCTTCGAATTTCCACGGAGAGAATCTACCAGCCGGTGTGAAATTGAGCTTCTTAGAATCGCAAGTGTCGGCTAGTAGTATACTGAAATCAAGCACAGAATTCAAGCATTGGTTGTTAGCGACCGTTAATCATTTGCTGGAAAAAGGACCCGAATGTCGTTTGCGTTCGATATTGGATGATCTGGTAGGACCAATTCACGATTCGGCTAGGAATACCGAAAGGGAATTCATACTGGTAATAAATTTCGTGTATTGTTTGGGATGAATCGGTGTATACGATGTTTCGTTTGCAGGGTTTATCCAAGCAGAGTCTTCTAGAGGAGATCTTGTGTATAATCCGTACTAAACTTCCATGGCAGCGCCTTTATAAGGAATATAACGAGTTGTTATTGATGGGATACTCGTAGATTAGTATAAGACGATTACTTTTATTATTAATGTGATTGCGGTGCATATTCGTAATAGTTATATCGTGAATAAATTGCGTTATCTATTTACACTGCCATTATTATTATCATTCTATATACATTTTGTGCTTTATATAATATTTATATAAATATAATACGACGATAATATAACTAAACAGGTGGTTTTATTTTTAATGTGATAACTTATAATTCCGTCGTTCTTCTTCAATATACGCATCGATATCACCTAACGGCTTATAATACACATGTACCATCTGTGAACCTGCAAGCATCGATGCCATAGCTGCAGTAAAGAATTTTAAATAGCGTTGCCACGATACACCGGCCGGCATTCTAACTAATTAATTTAATCAATGTAAATGGTGCTCCGCTTCAACGATATTCTTAGCTTGCCTCCGTTTATAAGTATTATCTGCGAAAAAAAATTAAATCAACTCAATTTACATGATATCACAAACAATAATCCATATACATACAGAAACTTGTGTTGCCCACTTTCCAGTTGATCATCGAATACTCTAAACTAGCGCCTAATACGAAAAATAACGGTAAAAATCGATATTCTCCCAAATATTTCTTGCCTGGCCAACGATCTAATAGACGCTTCAATGTTCCGCTATACAATTTTAGAGCCATTAGATAATAATAGTTTCGGCAAAAAATTTTTGATGCATTTTTTGAGGTTAGATCGACTTGAAATTGACATTTAAATATCTCGGGATGCGTTCATAAATTTACGATTTTATAGAACGTTCAAGGAAATGCGTGGTTCATAAAAAAATTGCCTCGTATACAGGATGATTCGTTAATATTGCAGGAAAATAAAAGATAATGTACAGTTCTATGCAAGAAACTGTCGTGCATTATTTAAATCGCATACTAAAAATTTAAGGGCAGACTCTTGAGTTTGTCATATGACGTCAATATACTCATAATTAATAATTTTGACAGCTAATGTCAATCATAAAGGCATTATTTTACATTTAAAATACGGGGAGGAAAAATCCTGTTCACATATCGATAATAAAATGTGTATGCCAGTCTATTACACAGCATTAGAGCTCTGATTATTAAAATATCATTCAAATCTGTCAAATTAATTTAAAAAAAAGAATCGACCGATTTTTTTTAATTTAAATCGAAAAATCTAACATTTAAAATTTCGTACACTTTTAATGAATTGACTACATTAGTATTACGTCACCAGAAGCAATATAATTGGCAAAAAAGTGAATTTTTTCCAAACGGAACAGAATCACATAAAATGTCAAATCAAATAAATAAATCGATTACCGATACGTTCTTGTGTGACGTCATGTTACCATTTCTTCTCTGTACTTATCCAAAATAGTATTTGTGTTTGATACTCGCTATTAAAAGATTACGTTTAGACAATTATGTAACAAAAGGTACTGCTTTCTTTCTCTAGGGAAACGCAAAAAAATCAGCATAATCGAACTTTTTACGTTTACAAATGGTTATTTTAAAAGGAACCAATAGCAGTCAACGACGGCGCTCATGGGAACCTACCTTTATGGCGAATATTGTTGCGAAGGGTGCGTTCCGATTTCTGACAGGTGGTATCTAAATTTGAATTATAAAAACTATATTTTCGTTGAACGATCTTGAAGAAAACATCAAATAGCAATAAATTCATATTTACTATCAAAATCTACATTATTCTGTGTTGTAATTATTATAACTAAATATGTTGGCAAAAATAATTGACATTTGTCCGTTCCCGTTCTATTATATTTGTAAAAACGCCCGTCGGTGGCGCTTCTAGGTTGTTTCCTGTTTCCTTGGATTTTTGTAGCAGGCAGAACAAGGCAGATTGAGGCAGAAGATGCTGAATAGAAATATGTGATTTTTAACCTGAAATGTGCTTTTCGTAAGTAAAAATGATATTTTACCTACATTTCAATGTGTTACGTTCATATTACATGATGATTTATGTCTCGTTCGTATGATATTTATGGGATTATAACATTATCTTTGTCTGAATACCATTTAAATGTAAACAGTAATCGATCCTATTATAAAACCACGTGGTAAGATTAATTTAAATTTGTTGCAGTTTGATGGAGTCTCCTCGAAAGTTGAAACCAGGATGATAATTACTTTTTGTAAGTATTTTAAGTGTATTTAAGTTTTAATTTATTATTGATTTTTAAAAAATAAATATAATTTCCAATGTTCAGAATGGATGTAGTAAAAATACAACTTTATTTGTAGTAAGAATATGAGAAGATAGCGATATGAGACGTTATAATATCGGGTAAGTCTATTCCTTCTTCGTAATTAATATTGAATCCTACTAATACGACTTTTTATGATGATAATAATTACCGTCTGAATCGTATGATTATATTTTATGGCTGCTTTAATCAATAAACTGAAATTTTTTTTGATTTACATAAAATTGAAACTCTCGTCTTTAGGTTGTAAACTTATTTTTTGCCATCTTGTTTTAGGAATCGGAAGCTAGGTGAAAGGTGTACAAGGTAAGGTTTGTTTAGATATCATGATGTGAATTTTTGTTATTATTGTAATAAAAAAAATTGTCTGAATAAATTATTTAATATTATCTAACCTGTTTTTATTCTCTTTTAATATTATCATTTTTAAAAATATTTATGGTTGGGGTTTAAAATAGGACTAATGCAGCCCTCTACATTTTAGACCGATAGATTAGCTTGTGTTTATCACGGTAGATGTCGCGTCGCGGGTAGAATAAAATTTGTTTAGAATTTTATTATAGTTCGTTATTTAAGTTATGTTATTATTATTTTGATTATTTTTAATTGCGAACAATTCGATTAAATCGTAAACATTTTATTTTTAATTTGATTTAATATTCCCGCCTTTTAGTCGAGCAATAAACCAATATACTATTTCAAATATTACATTGGTCTAATCGATAGAGGACGCCATAGAATAAAATTCAAATAAACTTACAATTTATAAGAATACTTTTATTGCAATTTTTATGTTTCTTTTGTGTTAATAACATGTTTATATATATGTATAATTTGTCTTCTATTAATTACATTACATGTTTTGTCATAAAGCGAGTTTTGACATAATATCAGTACAACTATTAAACACGAGATGGCGCTGTTCGCGCCATTTATCCGATATAGATATCTACAAGTTCGGCATCGCGATTTTTTCGAATTAGAACGGCGGCGCGGGCGATCCGTTTAACGTTAACGAATGTGTCCCTTACGATCCGCTAACGCAAGTTCGAAATTCGTGTAGCGAACGGCTAGGTGATAGGGAAAGAGTACGCAGCAGCGGTCGGTCGTGTATCAAAACTGTGCTTGGGGCGCCCGTGTGGACCTGCGCACGATGCACTCGATCGTATCGGATGTGTCGGGAAGAAGGAAAGGTTGTAGCCGTAGTAGCAGCATCAGCATTTGTGATTATTTGACGATACGTACGGTACCGGACGGATTCGCCTTACGTTGTCCATAAAAAACGATTCAATCGTTCCTTTTACCGGTTAGTATTATAGGACTGGGATTTTCGACGGGATCTCGCTTCGAGCGGCAGCTATGTATTCCTGTGTGTACCGTTTGAGGAAAAGCTAGCATTAATTTGCTCCACTCCATCTATACTATACGGTAGGTGGTGAGATATACGCGGGTGTTTTATTTATTTATTTATGTTTTATTATTTTTTTCCGGTTTCGTTGTTGTTGTACGAATTCGCACGTGCCCCGATTTTGTTTTATAGGAATGCCGGCATCCACTTTAGATCCCGTTAACGCGGCTATCCGCAGTTCGCTGTCCAAGACGGCTTCGGAGACCAACCTAGACGTGCAGTTAGCCGGGGCGACCAAGAAGGCCCTACTCGCGGATATCGAATTCGAAGCCGCCGGAAGCTATCAGACTTCCGTCTTGGATAAATTAAAAACGAAATATATCGTCCTGAAGACGCCGGATACGCAACAGACGAGGTAAATCATAATATTTTCATATGTATATCGGAGAACTCTTATATACAACGAAATTTCCATGCCGGAACTTATTCTGAATGTTGCATTGCTATCGCTACAGTAGTACGGAGAAAATGGGTGCGGATGAGACACTGACATTAGCTAAACACGCATTATATCCATTAGAGGCTGTACAATTGGGCTGGAGCAATACGGAATGGGTGGTCGGTGCTGGCATGGTTAACATGGGTAACACGTGCTATCTCAATTCCACCCTGCAAGCTCTGTTTCATGTACCAGCCCTCGTTAACTGGTTGGTGTCCGATAAACAACACATGTCGCAATGCGAAGACTCAGGTTAGTATGTACATACCACATACCGAACCCTGCGATCTTAAGTTTTATTGAAAATCCTCCGTTATGCATGTAAACATTTATATTTTGTATTTGGATTTTTCACCGCTAGATGGCGTTCGAATTCGGAACTAGATAATCTAATTTGTAATAGATTAAATACGATTTTATCTTCACTTTTCGTGTTTGCGGTTCTTGAGGTGGCGATATTTTTTTCTGTGAAGATCGTGCGTTGAAATGTTTCTTTTTCTGTTTAAATTTATGTAAACGATCAAATTCACCTGCGTATAAGTTGGCGAGATGTAGGGTGTCCGCCTTCTAGATTGAAATTGTTTTTTCGCGTTTTAATTACGAATAATGGGTGATACAATTAAGTAATCTCTGATATGCTCTAAATCTAAATAATAGAATGATAAAGATAAACTATTAAAAAAAAAGATGGAATATATCGCGATTATTTAGGTAGATAAGTGTGTAGATAGTATACAGGGTGATTCACGTAGGCTGTTATACAGGGTGTAAGTGGTTTGAGTGCCATAATTATAATGTAGTGTAGACTGAAATGAAACTGAACAGAATACTTTGATAAATTTTTAGGCGATCACTTACGGTTTCCACGATAAGTAAATATCTAGTTATCAAAAGTTGGCAACGCCGCGCTTAAAAAAAATGTCCGTAGACGGAGGACTTGCCGCGATTACAATAATTAACAGCATATCGACTTGAATCTATTTGTATAAAGTTATGGTAAGTGATGTTTCAGCGTTGCCAAAGTTATAGACATTTATATATTTATAACTGCCTAAGATAACACGATTTAAAAGTTGGAACTTTGCTTTTGTTTTTCTAGAAAACTATTTATTTTAACGCCTACTTCATAATAAACTGTTTTAATCGTATTTACTTGCTCTATATGCTGGGAAAATTTTGGCAGTCAAACTCCTGACACCCTGTATACAAGATATCTCAAAAGTCGGTACCAATTTTGTGGAAATCCATCGATATTTTTGTATCATCGATTGAAATTTAATTTTAGGTAATTTTACAAAATTTCAGAGAGATTGTTTGTGAATTTTCAAAAACATTGACATGTGTCAAAAGCTGTGACATAACATAAAGTTGTCAAAACTCAAAAATTAATTGAACTATGTGCACTATGATCGTATCAATGTTGAAAAATCTCGAGTGTACTGGGTGTCCAATTTTCGATGGTTTCGGGGGGTATCTCACTTATTCGTAAAGATAGAGAGTTGCGGTTTTCGCATTACTTTGCTACTTTTTTGTGAAACGAAAGATGCCGCGAACAAAATTTTCATAGCTCAATTCGTTTTCGAGATACAGGGTGATTTTGAAAATATTGCATTTTGGAACCTCCCTCGTATCTCAGTTATCGTTTAACTTATCGAAAAGGTAAAAAATGTTTTTTATGCAGTTTTTACGTAGACTCCAGTGGCGTAGATAGATTTCCACTGAAGACTGTAATTTCTTAGATATTAGTCAAAGTTATGTTTTTTTTAATGGGACACCCTATATATTTTTTGTCGGTTTGGTTAAGCTTTTCAAAAATATATAATACTTTAGATATATTTGCATTTTAAATTAAAAATATAATTTTTTTGTTAGTAGGCCATGGCGAATAAAAAAAAACAAATGCGTCTTATGTCAATTTACGAGTTTTAGGTGGTTTATGTCAGTGTTATATATTTTTGAAAAGCTTGTAAAAAGCTTAACCAAACAATCAAAAAATATATGGGATGTCTCATTAAAAAAAACATAACTTTGATTAATATCTAAAAAATTACAGTCTTCAGCGGAAATCTATCTACGCCACTGGAGTCTACGTAAAAAACTGCATAAAAAACATTTTTTACCTTTTCGATAAGTTAAACGATAACTGAGATACGAGGGGGTTCCAAAATGCAATATTTTCAAAATCACCCTGTATCTCGAAAACGAAGTGAGCTATGAAAATTTTGTTCACGGCATCTTTCGTTTCACAAAAAAGTAGCACAGTAATGCCCCCCAAAACCATCGAAAATTGGACACCCGGTACGGTTAACGCAAATTAGCATCTGTACAGGGTCGTTCAGGAAAAACTCACTCGATAACTTTTATTCACAATTTCTTAGTTGCTATTAGATGGCGCAATCAAATTTTCTATAAAAATCGGGAGTGAACACAATTTTTTTTTTTTTAATGATACTCTGTATATTTTTTGATGTTTTGTTTTTCTTCCTTTCTTTCAGTACATATAAAATTTTATTATATAAGGGTCGTACAAGAAAATTTTGCTCAAAACCCCACCAAAGTTAAAATGATATCGAAGGCTTCCACGGTCTCAGTCTCTGTTATGAGGGCTTCCCGGTTTTGACCGTGTCATAGTAAAGTACAAGTCCCTTGTAATGATTGTGATCTTGAATATATTGGGTTATGCACTCGTTTGAACACGCATTTCTCAGATATTAAAACTAAAACTTTTAGAAATGATTCACATAAAGAATTGTGAAAAATCAATGAACTTTAGGCCAGACACAGATAATTTATTAATTTTTATTAACTTTTAACCTTAAAAAAAAGACTTAACCACATATTTTCAGTTTGTTACGTCAATTTGTTTAATTGTTTATTTCAATTTGGACAACTCTGTATCGCATTCAAATACATTCAAGGTCTTTTACCATTCTGTGTTTAGTATTCGTTAAATGTAGTTAGTTTTATTAAAAAAAACTTTTTATTTTGTAATTTTATCAATTTAAACTTCAACTCGTTTTCCAATGGCAAAGACTCCTTGTCTTGTTAAAGTACAATGTATACATAATACTAAATAAAATAAAACAAAAAAAATATACAACTTACTTGAAACTCGACGTTTCGTCACTAATGTAAGTGGCTTCTTCAGGACCAAAACTAGGTGAGTCAACTACGCTAGAGGCGAAAACTTTCTGACGAGTTTTTTTTTTTGTAGTTTTGTTTTTAATTTTCATTTTTGTTTTATTTTATTTTGTATTGTATATACAGTGTGTTTCAGTTTACACGAAGATAACCAAATAGATTGTGTATTAGCTAGCCAATTATTATTAAAAAAATTTATCAGTGATAGTGGCCATTAAGATTAATATGTTTGTATGAATGAATTTTTGTTGGAGTCTAAATCTGGCCAACTATGATTAAAATAAAAACGAGGGTTTCTAATAAAGTCATATTAGCGTTGAAGAAATATTATTAAGAAAAGTTGTTGCCTATTCGTGAACGAACTATTAAAAAGAACTATTCTTTGAGCAGAACTAAAAGAACTAGTTCACAGATTCGAAATGAACTAGTTCGCCCGAACTATTAAGGCTTGATGACGATTAGGTGTGAATTACTGCACGTATACGGCGAGAACGAGTGATAGGCGACGTTAGCCGACTAATAAATACGACATCGAACGAGAGAACTATTAAAGCGGCCTAGGAGAATGCTTAAGGACACTGGATACAGGAATGCGTGAATGGGAAGGAATGATTTTGCTTAATAGTTCCTTCACGAACTAATTCACTGAACTAGTTCGAAGAAGTGAAATAGTTCGCGAGAACTAGTTCACTGAAAAGAACTACTAAGCACATCTCTATTGCCTATTTTAAATGAAACAAATTAAAAACAAAACACTGACTTTAAAATTTTTGTTATAATTATTTTATGATTGTTTTAATGATGATAATGCCATGCAATAGCAGAGATTATCCCTGTTACCTTTTTCCTAAACGACCCTGTATATGGATAAACGCGGAATTATATTTTATTAACTTTGCGGTAATCGTGCATTATCCCCGGGAGAGCCAAACATTTTATAAGAACACAGACGTTGACTTTTGTACCATCCTGTAACTACAAGTTTCATTTTATGGTTTATTATACAGTGATGTTCAAAAGTCATGCTCTCATTATAATACAACCGCTAATTATACAGCGATGTTAAAAAATTACGTTGTCATTATAATATAATGGGAGTGTTTATTTAACAGGTGGCCTGTGTATAATATGCGCGATGAGGAAGACGCTGCAGGATTCGCAGCAGCGCAGCACGAACTCGATCCGGCCGTTCCTCATCTACAACAAGTTGCGCGTCGTCTGCCGCAACCTGATACCGGGACGGCAGGAGGACGCGCACGAGTTCCTACGTTACCTGGTCGAGGCGATGGAGAAGGCGTACCTGAGACGTTTCAAGAACTACGCGGAGTTCGATTCGCGGACGAAGGAGACGACGCCCCTCAACCAGATACTGGGCGGTTATCTGAGGTCGGCCGTCCGCTGTTTGGAGTGCGGTCACGTCAGCACCACCTTCCAGCACTTCCAGGATCTGCTGTTGGATATCAGGAAAGCGCAGACGTTGGAGGAGGCGCTGGACGGTTATTTCTCGAGGGAGAAGCTCGACGACGAGTCGTATCATTGCGAGTCGTGTCAGAAAAAGGTCAGGTGATTTTCTAGTAACTAAGTTTTTAAACACTGTTGTGTAATGTTGCCAAACTAATATATTCGATTTTTTCTTTTAAAATTCCGTTCGGTAAAAACTGTATTTTAGGGCGTAAATTTAGGCAACATATATGCATGTATTCGTAACCATGGAAACGTAGATTAAAACACAGTTGTAAGATGAGGGGTAGGCATGATTATGTCTTTCCCAACAATAGACTAATTCGACCAAATAGTACTACGGATGCAGTGGATGTCAAGCTGTTCAACAGGCTCCCGAAACACTTGAAGTTAGAAACTAGTTTTAAAGTACAGTAAGACCCCGCTTAACGCGGTTTCGTTTAGCGCTGTTTCGGTTTAGCGCTCTTTTATTTCAACCCAGGGATTCCCCGAAATTGCTCTCAGCGCTAGGTTTCCAAATACAAACATATGTGCATAACATATCCGAAACAGTGTAATTGTGTTTCTTGTTCGGTGCAAAAGGGAAACGCAAACTACATTAGATGCCTTCTTGATAAAAAGGCAGAAAATTGGAAACAGAAGCACAGAATAGACTGACTGATTTGGAATTTTATTTGTTTTTGTATGTATACAGGGTGTCCCGGAAAATGTGGGTAATCTCTCTAGATAGAACATGAACAAATAAGATGTCAAGTTCTGGAAATCGGTTTTTCTTGAATTCTTTTTAAAGTACTTAATATAATTTAATAAAAATTTAATGTGATGGACACTAGTAAGGACCTCTTCAAATATTTAGCTTTTGTAGTTTTCCACGGGCGGGCTCATCTTTACAACTTAAAGTCTAAATTTTTAACACCCTGTATGATAAAGACTTCAACAAAATTAACTTTTTACGAGAAAAAGTGCGTTTTAGTTTAGCACCAATAAAGTTTTTCGATAATTCCGTTAAGGTGCCTCCGGGGACACTATTGCCTTTATATTGAGTGCTTTAAAAAAATTTAAGAAAATCCGATTCAGCGGCATCCTTCAGGGACGCATATCTCCAAAGGAAGGGCCTGTAGGAAAAAAAATTATAGGGACTTGTCATCTTGTTCGTTCATGTGGACACACCATTCCTTGCTGGTGGGTTTTAATTCATCTCACTTATCTCTTCTAGAGTTTTTCCTGTCATCTAAGTTTTTGGATGTTCTTTCTGGAAATTTAAACAACACTCTACTGGCCATCTTGTCTGTTGTATCCACAGCACCCTTGATTGGTGGATACAAATGCACCCCAACTAACTAAGTCATATTTTTTTGTATCTCTTTATTACTTTTTTATACTTAATATATTACTATTATAATTTAGACATATTTTGTGACAAGTAGATGAAATCTGAAGAAAATTCTATAATTATATAAATAAAGAAAGCGTAAAAACTGCCGCTGGGGTGCATTTGTGCCCCACCCGGTACCAGGTAACACCTGAAACAATAACTGTGGACATCACTGTATCTTCTTGCGAATTGTGATTATATCATTAATATAATTTTCGTTTTAACTGTTCGTAGGTACCTGCAACGAAACAATTTTCATTGGAACGCGCCCCGATGGTCCTCTGCATCCAGCTGAAGAGGTTCTCGGTCAGCAACAACAAGATCACGAAACACGTCCAGTTCAGGTCCGGCCTGGAGTTGACGAAGTACGCCCGCCATCGGACGTCGGTGCCCTTAGTGTATAAATTCGTCGCCCTCGTCACGCACATGGGTCCGACCGTCGGCTGCGGTCATTACACGGCCGTCGCGAAAGCGCCGTGCGGCAACTATTACCAGTTCGACGATAGTATGGTACGTCCGATCTCGCATCAGGCGGTGTTCAGCACGAACGCTTATATAATGCTGTACGAGCTGGAGTGCCCGCCGTTCGCTCAGAAGACGCAGAATAACGGTAGCGCGTCGGCGACGGCGTCCACCACCTCCTCCTCCTCCACCTCGTCGTCGTCGGCCGCGTCCGCGTCGTGTTCGCCCGCCGGCAAGATAAAAGCGAACCTCTCGTCGAGTAGTAATAGCAATAATAATAATAATAGTAATAGTAGTAATAGCCTTACCGTCCATAATTCTAAGGACCAGCCGGAACGTAATAAACCCACGCCGTCATTATCGAACAATAACGATAATAACAACAATAATAATAGTGGTGGCGGTGGTAAGTCGCAGCAGACAGTGAACGGTTCCGCGAGGGCGCCAGTGTACGGGCCGGAATTACCGCCGAATCTGAGCGCGCTGGTAACGTTATCGGCGGAAGCGGAACAGAACGGCGTCGTATCGTCGAGCGGTCACGACAAGAAGGCCAACGCGACGACGACGACGACGGAACAACATCAACAGCAAGTTCACCAGCGGCTCGCCGGGACGCCGTCCACGTCGACGACGAACGACGACGATCACGATACGAGACGGCAACCGCAGCAGCAGCAGCAGCATCGGCAAAATGCGAAACACGAACAGCGTCAGGTATGTTGCGCTCGTTTTTATTTAAAACGTCGTCTAAAGAGGATATCTGTACTTAGGTACTAAATGAGAGTCCTGCGGAACGCCATAATCTGACATCTTGATTGTGTAATTATAACTAGAAATTTTTCTACTCTAGTAGACTTCATTTTCTGGTAAAATGAGTAGCGACGCAGAAAATCAATAAATCGCAAACAAAGGTCCTAAATGAGGATACTGCGGGACGCCATAAGACGACATTTTGATTCTATTGTAGCCGTTTCTTCTTTAGGTATTCCTACACGTGAATGATTTTACAGCATATGTATTTATACACTGTATATTTTTTGGGCTGTTTGTGATGTCAAAGTTAACTTTAAACTAGAAACTGTTTTATCATATTATACAGGGTGTTTAGAAATCGAAATTAAACCCTGATGTAGACGGGATTGGATTCACCAATGATGATGAAGTTGGTACTACTCGTATAGCATGCTTAAAGAACGAATGAATTTTAGTTTGTTTAGTCTTTTCTTTCAACATGAACGCAGACGGTTCTTGTATGCGTATTTATTCCTAAGCTAGCCTTTATGGCTCGGTGTTCTTGAGGATCATATAGAGATAATAGCTTCTTCATTTTATCCGCGTGTTCCATTATTTCCTTCAAAACTGGAATTGTAAGTTTCGTTCCTTTCTTCTGGTTCTACCGCAACTTCCTCTTCGGATTCAGAAGAATGTTCGACAGATGTGAGATTTACGTAGATCAATCACATCATCAAATGAGTTTTTTTTTAATGTGTGGTGGGTGCTTAGTTGCAGTGACTCCGTAAGCTGTATTACTTGTCTGGCTGTCACTGCAACTCTTGCGGTGTGTAAGTTGTGTTTAAATGGCTTTGTGACAGCATCATATCGTCTTTTATGATGCCGCGCTGTTAATCACTTTGCTCCCAACAGCGAATGGCAAGTCGATCCGGGATTAAACTCCCTGAAAAAATGACACCGTCCCTCCAGAGAATTGAACCCCGGCGCCTATCGTCCTCTCACAACCATAGTCAGCCGCCTAACCACTGCGGCCATCGACCCGTTGGTAGGTATATTTGTGGTATTTCGCCCTGAGATTGGCAATGACTCTATTAGCTGGATTAGTGATGTTGTATTAGGCGGTAAAAACTGTAAAATAATAAAATCTGGTACATTTTCAAGGCATAAATTGTGAGATGTGGCGTTATCAACGAAAAGAATAACTTTTTTCGCCAAATTTTTATTCTCTAAATATCTCTCTACAGCTAGACTAAAATAATGTAGAAGCGAATTTTCAAAAAGTTGACGAGTTATCCAAGCCTTTCTATTACTTTTGAATGTAACTGGTAAGTCGGCCCTGTTTAAATTTTTTAGAACTCTGGGATTTTCAAAATTATAAATCAGTGAGGGTCTCATTCTAAACTCGCCAGATGCATTGGATCTCACTAGTGACGTAAAACGCTCTTTTGAAGCTTTATGACCTGGTATCCTCTTTTGTTCTTGCATTATGTATGTTTGTTTAGGAATTTTTTTCTAATTAATTCCAGTCTCGTCGAAATTAAATACCTGAAACGGTAACCTTCGATTAGTGTTGTTAACTTTTCACGAAATGCATTGGCTGCTAATTTATCTGTGGAAGCCCGCTTACCATGCCTAATTGCAAGTTTTATGCCAGTTCGTTTTTGAAAACGACTAAACCATCCAGCGCTTGCTTTGAATTCTAATGTGCACGTTGGATCTGCTTCTGACGAAAGAGATGCGAAATTTTATACAGGGTATTCGTCATTGATGAATTCTATTTTTTTTTTGTCTTCTCTAATTATGTTCGCTGTAAGTACTCGTATTCCGATTAAGACTACATGGCACACTATTGCAATATGTATTATAGATTCTAACTGAAGATGGCATTAAGCCGAAACATGTAGTAAAATAAATTAAATTTTTGCCAGGATTTTAGAGGAGCTTTACCTCTCTCGTCATCAAAAATGTTAAATAGAAAAATAAACTAACATTTTCCTGTTTCTACTATAAATCTTTCCTACATTCATATATCTTTTTTTTTTCTGTTGGCAGTTGCCAACTTGTGTCACGTCTTTGAAATTTGCGGTAAATTCAAATTTAAATGAATTAAATCATTTCAGGCGATTCTACCGGCCTTAATCGGTAATCGAAACCATCGCTCCGTACGCCAGAACGGCGAACCCGTCGCGTCTTCGTCCGCCCCTTCGACGTCGTCAACGCCCGCTTCAGTAACAACAACGGCGGTCGTCACCTGTAAATCGTCGGGATACAGCGACGAAGGCGCTACCGCCGCCACGACCACCAGCAATTCTCCGTCGCCGACCCGCTCCTGTTCGTCGTCGAGTGTGTCTAGTCTGTCGAGCAACGTGGATAGGGGCGGCAGCAGCAGTCCGAAAGTGGCGACGACGACGGCGGCGGCCGGGGCGGCGTCGACGCGCACCACCACGTCCGCCACGAAATTGTTGGTGCCGTACGACGTGGACGACGATGACGACGACGACGACGAGGATGAAGAGGACGGCGACGACGGCGGGAAGAACATCCGACGTCGCGAAGAGGTCGACGCGAGCGAAGAGGGCGCCAATAGTAACGGTAGCAGTAGCGGTAGTAGCGGCGGCGGGACGACGACCACGACGACGGTCACTGCGACGGTGTTGGCCTCGATGGACGAGGATAGGGTGCCGACGAAGGCGACCACCCCCGATTGGCAGGTCACCTCGTCGGCCGATCGTAGCGCCCAGATGCCGTCGAGCGAGGGTAAGTCGCGAAAGCTAAACGCGTTAGCCTATAGTGTCTGATTATACAGTCGGTGGCAAAATTATTACTTACATGTGCAGAAATTATTTAGAATTCAATTAAAACTAAATTGATATACAAAAAACGGTAACACATATTTAAAATCTTTTTGTCCATTGGGACCACGTTCTAAAATTATTTTGAAATATACAGGCTGTCCCAAAAGAAAGTTACACATCAAAGTTATCAAAATTTAAATGGAACACTATGTATATTATTGGATATTTCGATGACGCACACTAAACAAAGGCAAGTTACTGTTATATTCCCTATACTTAGGTTTAACATGAAATCAAAGAAAACTATTATTGTATTTTTTTTTGCAAATTGCAAGATAAGCAAAGTTAGTGAGTGTTGACTTTTTTTCCTGTACGACCCTGTATACAGCTTGTTCTAGGTTAAGCGCGCAGCATTGCTAACTTCGCTATCATTCGAACTACACAAAGTGGATTAAACGGGCATATTTCGAGGATTTTTTTTGTGGCGATTGCAATGCTGGAAGTATTGAAACAATTGAACTTTTTTTGTTTTTTTTAATGGATCACCGTCTTGTATATTTCATTACCGTTGGCAATAAGCGATTCTTAAACACTTTCACAATGACGGAAAATGTATTGTTAGTACTCAGAGAGGTGCAAAATAAACAGATCGAATTGTTTTTTCATAGCTAGCTTGATTTTTTTTCAAACTTATGTGGAATCTCATAATAACTAACTCGGGGATGTATTAAAACTTTTTTGTTCAGAATTAAATTCTCAATTAAATTGTAATGAAATATACAGGATGTTCAATTAAAACAAAAACAATTAAATTGTAATGAAAAAAAAAAAACAAAAAAAAAAAGTTTCAATGAATATCTTGGAAACGCGATATTTAATTGTTTTATTATTATTACTATTATTACCTGCATTGCAATAGCTGCTATAAACTTGTATATAATTGGATTTAAATATCGGAAACATCTCTTTCTCAACAGGAAGAAGTTGGAATAAGAAGAGCAAAAGCGCCATCCAGAAGGAGAATAGTCTAGCGGTAGTCGGTGGTGGTGCGGCTTCGCAGTTCAACAGTTCGGGGGCGACGGTGTCCGAGCTGCTGAAGATGTCGCACGTCGGTTACTCGACGCCGGTGAGTTCGTGGAACGGCACGCGCGCCACCCTCGACAAGGAGGTGAACGAGGAGCGGAGGGAGGAACGGAAGAGGGCGCTGTGCGATAATACGGATCGCGGCCGCGTCAAACACATGAAGACGAATTACTCGTTCACGTCCAGCAATCCGGGATACAATCGATTGCAGGTAAATATCATCTTCTTATCTGTAGGTAGATATTAAAAACAAAAAAATCAAAATTATTTTAATTGTATCTTAAGTATATTATTGTTGCGGCGTGTTCGATAGGAATTCCACAACGCGAAGAACAGTTGGAACCAGAATAATAATATCGGAGGCGGTAACGGCGGCGGTTCGCCTTCGCCGTCGTCCTCGTGTTACGGCGGCGGCGGTAACAGCGGCGGCAGACAATTCTACAACACGAGCGGCAAGCACCGGAACAGGCGCAACAACTTCCACCACAAGGGCGGCGGCGGCAACAGTTACCATCACAAGAACAACTACGCGTACAGGCAATAGCGGTCGATCGATGAGGAGTTCGCGGCGACGGACGACGAAGATGATGCTGAGACGACAGACGCGGAAACGGAAGACGCGATCGCTGGAGAGGAGGACGAGTCGTAGATGAGAAAGACGACCGATTAAGAGATAATGAGATATGGAGGAATCGTAGGATTAAAACGAGATGGGCGCGGTACGAGGAGCAGCCGAGAAGAATTTATATATATATATGATATAGTCGGGTTAATTTAGTGCTGAGTTAAGGGGACTCTCCGCGAATTGTATCGAGCGATGCGTGATTCGTAGGACTCGTAGCGAGAGACGTGTACGGTTGAAAATAATGTAAAATATTTGTGTATATTATTGATTCGGTGAAATAAATAAGCAAACAATACAAAAATAAACGAATAAACAAAAGATAAAACAGTAATGATGGGGTTTGTATCTTCGATGACATTAATTGTTACGTTTCGACTATTACCACTACAACTACAGTTACAATTACAACAAGTACAGCAACAACAACAATTTGATTACTTTTATTATTATTATGATTACGGTTTAACGTGCAGTGTACAGACTTTTCTAATTATTATCATTATCATGATTATTATTATAATTATTATCAACTACTACTTATATCATTATTATTATTATCGTCCAAACATCGTCATTGTTTATACATATTACTTATTACTGTGTATAATATGCTTTCTAAGAATTTTATTTTAAACGTATTCCGGCTCTTTTATTTTCCTTCTTAGTTCCACCTCGACCTAAAGTAATCTGACTTGATACAGGTTCGAATAACAATAAATAAATAATAGAAATATGTAGGTACTAAACACCAATTAAGTCAAAAAATATTAACATCAACATATTGTAATTTTGCTCCCTACAAATTGTTTTTCTTTGCTATTTCTTTAAATGTGTAGCAAAGAGCATTAATATCAAATTTGCCACGCTCTTGGTTCTTGTAAAACCTTTTTATCACCATAAAAATATATGCTTGAGTAAATTGTATACAGGGTGTTTCGTAATATATGCAACAAGTACGCTTTAAATTTTACGACAAAGCTACCTCCTGTCAAAATAACAAGTAGAGAAAAACAACCACTACCCCTTCAAAATCTTCACCAATTTCTCGCATACAACTTAGCTTATTATGAGTAGAAAATGCTTACAAAAGCTGTTGTGTACCGACTTGTGTGTAGCGTCCTTGCAGTGTGCTACTTTCTGCCTTGCTCACTAGATGGCGCGAGGTTGGAATTGGTCCGCTGTATGGAGTATTATACACATAAGTGGACGGCGAAAAGCGGTGAAATTAGATCTTGCATTCGGAGTAGCGCTGATGAGACCTGGAAGGTCGAAACCACGTGGTCCGCTTCTAGTGCTTGATCTATTTTCATTGCATTCGCCCGCAGGGTGAATTCCAACAATATACCATGAGCGCCTATTATAGGCATTTCTTTGCTTTTTTTATTGGCATTTGTCGACGTTTTCATAAAAAGCTCTTTTGTTTACGATAAACGATTTCAGAGATATTTGCGAAAAACGAATTTTTTTAGTTAAATTTGAACACCCTGTATCTCGAAAATGGTGCATTTTGTGGCTTTAACATTCTACTCTTAAATGGAATATTTTTTAATGTTGTTGGAGCATGATTTGTTTGTGTATTGTGATACGGCGCATTATCAATTACCACAATGGAGTTTGTGAGTAAGTGTCGTATAAGCTTCTCTTCTATCCAACTGCCATAGCTTTCTGCGTTCATATCGGAAGGAATGGTAATCACCAGTTTTTACACTGCGGGCTTAAAAATCAGTAGGGCGTTAGGGATAAAGCCCATGTTGCCTCTTGCGTGCACTATTATATTAGTGTTACAATATATTTATATCTACAGAATATGTATATAAGTATAAAATAATAAAGAAATATTTTTTGTAAAAGAATTGAATCAATCCTTAATACGTAGAGAACGTATAAAAAAAAAAATTTCGAAGGGGGCGAACTGGTGACGTTCACGTAGATTCATTTCCAGGGGACTACCCTCCAGGTACGAGATAGGGAAAATAATTCTTAACAAAAAGGGTTGCAAATAATACGTAGAGAAAGTATAAAAAATTTCAAGGCCAAGTGGGGACGTTCACGTAGATACATTTCCAGGGGACTACCCTCCAGGTACGAGATAGGGAAAAAATTCTTAACAAAAAGGGTTGCAAATAATTATTAAACTAATTATTTCTTCATTCAAGATTTTTTTTTGAACAGTTACAATTGAATAAAAAGAAAGTGTTTTTTTATATTTTTTCTGATTAATATATTTTTCTCAGCTCCGATTCAGGACGGTCATGTTCTTGTTCCGAGAGAAGTAATAAGAGTGATGCAGACTGAGGACAGGAGAGAATAAAAATAGGAAACATGAAAAAATTAAAATAAAAGTTAGAATAAATTGAATTTACATATGTAATAGTCTTTCGTTAAATAAAACACAATTATTTCTTCTCTTTATTTTTTACCTTCACAAAACTACACAAAATTGAATTTTTTTATGTAATTTTGAGGTTTGAATGAGTGAAAATGAGCGGTTTTAGGTAAATGTGTTAAAAATAAATATAAACAACACCAAATTTAGAAAATATGGATATTTATAGTGGTTCACAATTTAGTGGGGATTGATTTTTGGTTTGTACGAGCAAAAATTGATAAAAAACATGGTTTTTGATATAAATGTGTTAAAATAATGAGAATGATGAGTAGAATTTATAGTAAAATGTGCTGTAAAATCGATAAATATCTAAATTTGTGCGTTCAAAATTATGTGGTCCGAAACCGGCATAATATAGACTACTCTCCGTCGTTTTAAGTGCAGCATCGAGAGAAATCGATAATAGTTAAATTTAATTCCAAGCGAAATAATAACAGCAAGTATTATGAATTAAGGATGCTCCATCGTGTTGTAGGAAGTAGATAAACAGCGAAATAGAAATATTAAAAAAAAACTCGTTTGTAAAACATGTATTTCATAAATAAGTTTTCAGATTTCTAATACCAACCAAAATATTCTAACTATTACAGCAACAACAATAGCAACGAAAGCAAGCATCGGTTTCCCAATCGATAAATTACTTTCAACAGGCGACACTGTTACACCTGAAACTTGTCCATTCACCAACGGCTCAACTAATCCAGGCATACTGATCTGGTCGAGGGGCTCACCAATCATAGAGAATTTACTAGCACTGACGATCTTCACAGTCACCAATTTGCCGAGGAATTCATCGCGGATGGGCAACAACACTTGTTCGTAGAACTTGTTGTGGCCAACGTAATGTTTCTTATCGTGGGAGATCTCGGTGACCAACACTTCTTGTATTTCACCAACGTTGCGTCCGTACGGCTCGTAACTGTAGAATAAATCCGTTAACGTTCTGGTCCGCATCTTCACCTCCTGCGCGGGAATTCGCGGCATCAAAGCGGCGGGGGTTCCCGGTCTGGGGAAGAACTGATTGATGAATAAATGTGGGAATTTATATTTATCGCAAAGAGATAATGTTTCCTCGAAATCTCCCGGCGTCTCTGTAGGAAATCCACAGATGATATCCGTCGCAATCGTCATCCCTTTCACTCTACAAATATTAAATTCAAGCTTAAATTACGCAAAACAATAACCTTACATCACCTGGATTGTAGGAAATCGACGACGTGTTCGAAATCTGCCCGGCAATACTCCCGTTTCATATCGGCTAAGACTTGATCGCTGCCGGATTGCACGGGAACATGGAGGAAACCGTAAATCTTCTTGTGGTTCATAATCTGCGCGATTTGATCGAGGTGTTCCAAGATGTACGGAGGATTCGTCATGCCTAAACGCAAACGGCATCCATCCGGGATAACTTGTGTTAATTTCCATAACAATTCCGGTAAGGATGTACCTATATCTCTGCCATAGGTACCTGTATCTTCTGAAGTTAACCAAATTTCAACGACGCCCTCTTCGAAAGCCTGTTTTGCTCTCGCCACAATTTCCTCCGGAGGATAACTTCCTAAATCGCCTCTCGCATGCTTCGTCTTGCAGTACGTACATTGATTCAGACATCCGGTATTGATGGCTATAATCTCGATTAAAGGATTTTTTCGAATTTTCGGTAATAGTAGAGATGCTCCGCCTACTTTCCTCCCATTTTGTTTCTTCATACCGTACAGCTTTACGGTATGACCCTTCAGTGTTTCCTCTACGACTTCGACCACCCTATCAATTTGTTGAACACCGATAACGCTAAGTCCTTGCAGGTAACTCGTTTTCGGGGCACCCTGCGGAACGCACCCAGCCAATACTATAAATTTACCATTTTGTTTGGCTGCCTCAATCTCATTACTGCAAGAATAATTTATTTGAGGGATAATAAACATAATACACATAATACGGTATACAAACCGGAAATGATCTTCTGCTGGATTCTTGACCGTGCAACTATTGAGTAACCACAGATCCGCTTTCATTTTATCATCGGTGAGCTTGTACCCATAAGCACATAATTGGCCGGCCATGTATTCTGTATCGGAACTATTATGAGCACATCCCCATGTTTTAAGGTATATCGTTTGTGTACCAGGAATGTTGCCATTTTCTGTTGAGATTGTTGTAGGTAACGCTTTATTCTGCATTAAATACAAAAAATTAATATTGATTTTGTAAAAAATGAATTCCTACCTGGGGTTTCGATTTTTTAACGTTTACTTTTACAGCTTTACGGTTACTGTAACGTTCCTTAGGTGTAATATCCTGGGCAGAAATTAGATCTTCTATATCGTTAAAAATTTCATTACAAACCGGTTCGATTATCGTTTCCATTTCAAAATTTTATTCAAACCAGATTGAGGTTATGTACACAAATGCCATATGTAATTTGTAAACGTCAAATATAAATGGGGAAATTGGAAGTAAATTATTATATTAATTAATTAATTAAATCAGATTAACGCAAAATTAAATTAATTCCTTTATTTTATAATTTTCTTCCGTTTATACAATAAAAAAATTAAACCGGAATAGCGCCATCTTTTATAAGTTAGTCTTATTTAAATTATATGTCAAATTCAATATAAGTAAGAATATTCACGTTAAGATTCGAATTATTTTAAATCAAGATTAAATTAAATTTTCATGAAATTACGATATATAAAGAAACGAGCAAATCCAAATTTTCAAATTAAAATTAGTTATTTTTTATTTTAAAAGTTACTAATAGTTATCCTGAGATATCTTATTTGTAGCTAAATTCACTGTTGTTCCTGCTGCTGTCAATCTGTCAAAATCGTAATGTTCTTTGGTAAAACGGACTGAGAAAGACACGTAAACGTGAATTTTACCAGACAGTTTATTTGTTTGTTTGTTAGGTGTTTCTGTTTCCAGTCTTTTATCGTTCACGAGAAAAATGTGTAGTCGATACAAAGATTATACGGTGGTTATAGATGCCGCGACGACACACACAGCAACGGTGAGTGCTTAACGTTATATCCGTTTAATTCTATTATAGCAGCTTTGATGTAATCTATTTTCGTGTTCGATTTTGCAGCTGATATTTCTACACGGTTTAGGCGATACGGGGTGAGTTTTTTTTATAATTTTAGACCCTCTGTATATGACGTTTGTGTTTTTTTTTTAATATACAATATGTATATATTTATAGACAAGGATGGTCAAGGGCAATGGCAGCAATAAGACCATCTTGCGTAAAAGTAGTTTGTCCTACAGCGGAGACTATGCCCGTGACATTGAATGCCGGTTATCGCATGCCGAGCTGGTTCGATTTGAAATCCCTCGATATTGGTGGTCCCGAAGATGAAGAAGGTACGATTATAAATACAGTAATGGGCTAACGTGATGGATTTTACGCATTTAGGTATCAAATCTGCATGTACCTACGTTCACACTATGATCGAAGACGAGATCGAAAGGGGGATTCCAGCGAATAGGATCATCGTTGGAGGTTTCTCGCAGGGAGGTGCACTAGCTTTGTATGCGGCGTTGAAGTTCCCTCAGAAATTAGCCGGCGTCGTGGCGTTATCTTGCTGGTTGCCATTGCATAAAAGTTTCCCTGCAGAAGTTAGCTGTCCGACGGATTTACCGGTAAATATTACTAAAATAGAAAGTTTATTGTTCGAATATTGATGTTTCCGTATGTAGGTGCTGCTCTGTCACGGGGATTGCGATCCCGTCGTCCCGTACAAATTGGGACAGATGACGGCGTCCCTCTTGAAGACGATACTGAAGGATTCCGAGTTCAAATCGTACCGGGATTGATGCATACGTCCTCGGACGAGGAACTGCGAGATGTAAAGCAGTTCGTTTATAGCAAATTGCCTCTAATTTAAAAATGGGAAAAATGGAGATAATTAATTTATTGAATGTAATTTTAATTCTGTACTGTAATAATCGATCGAAGCAAACACTTTCCGTTTCTTGTAGGAATTTAGGGAATTTATCGTGTTTTGTAGTGCTTTAATGTGTTTAAACAAAAGAAAAAAAAAAAGAGAAAGTGAATTAACCTTACCTATCTCTATACCTACTATCTATTTACTTATTACAGTTGCATCTAAAATAAACTTATACATTCCT
The DNA here is from genome assembly GCA_023690525.1 of Holotrichia oblita. Lineage (NCBI taxonomy): Eukaryota > Metazoa > Arthropoda > Insecta > Coleoptera > Scarabaeidae > Holotrichia > Holotrichia oblita. The sequence continues at coordinate 236,759,243 of CM043015.1, read as the reverse complement.
ATAAATAAAAAAAAATAAAATGAGATAATAGTGCGCACGTATGTATTTAATACACATACTTACCTCAGTGCTCTCGTAGTATATACACTTCATTTTAAATGAATTTTATTTCCTTCTATGTTTTCGGGGGAGAATTGTACGTCCCTACTGTCCTATTGCTTTCTTTTTCCCCCGTACTGTGTTTATGATCTAGCGGGTCCAGATTATGAATCAATAATACAAGATGTAGTACAAGTTATTCAATCTTATAGCATTATTACTTATTAATTATTATTACAACAACTATACTTGCGCAGAGTAAGTATGCATAAGTATCCGATTGTATTCTGTATTATTATTATTATAATTAGTCAAATATATAAATATAATCTGTATAATTCTCTTGTTTTTCTATTTTTCTTCCTGTTATTTTTAAATACAAACACACATTTTGTTTCAAACGATTTATTTTCATCTAGTAAAATATGATTGGTCAAAATTCAGTGTATATAATTGTATGTATCGGTATATATTATGTACACGTAAAATTTATATGTTAATACAGGATGTCCTGTCAACGCCCTGTAGGAAACAAACTATGTATGTTTCTGCAGATACATTCCTATATGTATATACAGAGGGATGCCGCTCTAATGCGATAACTCGATTAGAAAGTTACGTCGCAGCGTTCTGTATATTATTTATCAGCCTGATTAATTGTCCTAAACACTTTCGCGATATACAGGATGTCCTAAGTTAACGGTTCGTCATCGTTAACTTTGGCAATTATTATTTAAAAAATATTTTTGTGAATATCTATGTAGAAAACACCGATAATAAGGAAGTTAACAACGGTGGACGCTTAACTTTGGACACGGTGTATACAGGGTGACCCGTTAGCGCGTCAAACCCAATACAACACGTATTATTGTTTAGAATATTTAAATAGAGTATTTTATTAATTTATTTATTTGTTGGAATATTTAAATTAAAAAAACATGTTGAATTATAAAAATTAGCTTATGTCATGTAAAACGCATGTCAAAATTAGCATTACTTTGTTTCAAATCTAAAAACCACTGGATAGGAGGGATCCATGAAGATTGCTGGATAGCAAAAAAAAAATGGATTGATTTTTAAAAAACAAGAAAAGTAGAGAAGACGTCAAAAATGTATTTTCTTTAATTAATTTAGGCGGAAATATATCTTAAAGTGTGAATAAGTAAAATACAAGTTTAATTAAACTGCCTTAAAAAAAGAAATACTAAGAAAATATATTTTTAAGAGAAGAAAAGGAAACATTTTAAAAGGAAAGTAGGACGTAGGAAGAGGAGAAATTAGGATCATTAAAACAAATAGGACGTTATAGCGGAGGATAAGGTTGTACCAAAAGATTTTTATTTTATTTTACAAATAGATTACAAAATTTTAATTAGTTAGTTATAGGGATTGAGTTAGGACATTGTAAAATCAAAATTTATGATTGTTAATGTAAAATTATACTTCAACATGTTCGTAATATATAGTTTTTTTTTTTGTTACATATGAAGGTGAATGAAAAACTAGTGTAGTTTTTCCGAACTCCAATAATATTTTATCTAAAGAATCTCAATACAATATATACAAAGTGTTTCATATCGCCGGACCGAATCAACGTTTTTTGATATCTTTTCCATATTAATGGTTGCATTGAGATTTGACGTACTACTGCGTCACCCAGTATATAAAGACATAACGTAATAAATATAATCTCTATTATTTTTTTAATTATTTCTATAAATATATATATTTACCTAAGTATATATTATATAGCATGCTTTCACATTACATAAATAATAATACATTCACAGCTTTGGATGGAACGGAAGCTTCCTATTATCAGCGTAAAAAAAAACCCTCAAATCTATGTATACAGGGTGTCTCCGAAATAGTCGCATATGTAACATGTATTACTTAAAACATAGTGGCGCAACGAATATTTAATAAATATCTTTGTCATTTTTGTTCTCGCGTTTGGGAGGGAATTTGCGCGAAATATTTACGATTTAAGTTTAATAAAATAATGTCTCCATTTTTCATATTTTTTTCATTTTATTTCAAGACACCCTGTATAGGGAAACTAAAAAATTAGCTTCTATATTTTTGATTATTTGCACTTACAACTATTCGACAAAGAAAGCAATATATTTGTACCTGTGCGTGAGTACACTTATTTATCTCACTTCTACGTCAACTTTAATAACTATGTATGTACTTGTCTTCATGTATCCGTTTGCTTTAAAAAAGATAGACGAAATTATCGAACATTTTTAAGATATGGTGTCATATTTTCTCAATACAGGACGAACCAGTAACGTGTAAAATTTCCTTAGTTAAAAATTCGGATTAATCAGTTAACATAACATGCAAATGTGTCTTATGCGTACGATCTGGATACAGATTTTGTTTAAATTATCGTGTTACAGCATATATCTAGCCTTATACAGGGTGCCCCGAAACTAATTGTCAATAATTCTAGAACGTTTCAGTTATCAACCTTCTTTCTGTATATTTAATATCGAACAAATTTTCACAGTTATTTCGGGATTATAAATAAATCTCCATTACCATCCTATTAAGCCAAGCGCGGACAAGCACGCACTGAAAAACATTGCAGCTGTCAATTTTTTTGAAAAAACAAAAATATCTCGTTTTAGCTTTGTCCTGACTCGCACATCATCGTACGGCCCAAACCACTCAGTGTAGAAATTTCGAGATAATGTTGATTTAAAGTTATTACGGATACCTATTTGCCTATGCAATCGCACCCGATTTGGGAAACCCTGTATACTACTAATACAACAAAATTAATTTCGAAATTTTTTGCACGTTACCGGTCTTATCTCTAATTAATAACGAATGGGTTTCTAGCAAGAAGTGTAATAGATGACATTTTTCTCTATTTGTACGTAGTACGAACGTATGTGTATTCTCTAGATATATATTATTTATTATTGTGTTCTTCTGTTTCTATATTCTATATAAACTATAACCATCATATTCATATTCTATAAAACTATATCTTTTTCTATTTGTTTATTTTAGAAAAAAAAACGCACTCTATTTTATGTTCTTCTTCTTCTCTTTTTTTACAGATTTATTTACATCATAATCATGATTTATTTTTCTTAAACGTATGTACTATATATTCTGGCAGTTGTACGTATTATGTATGTATTTAAAAACACAATTAATACCTCATACGTGCAATAGCAACGAATCTGTCGAAAATACGCGAGACTGTCGCCATAAATATCAATTGTGCGCTTATAGTTTGATGTTGATTCTCTATATAATCGGATGATTTAGTCTTCTTCTTATGATTCTTATTTAAATAGATAGGTGTTTCGTAATTAGTGCCTAATTTGATCGCCTATCTGTCTAAACATATAAAATAATATAATAATAGGCAGTGTGATACGACGTCTTGTCAAGAATATATCGAAGAGCACACGGTCTGAATCGGCGGATGATTCTCCTCAACGGGTAGGACAGCGGCCAGTTTCCATTCGTCGCGCACCTCCTCCACCTTCCCGAACACCCTGAGCACGTTCAGCCCGGCCAACAGGGCGATATCCTCCTCGCTCCAATCGGGATCCTCGAGCAATTCGGCCAATAGGTGGGGATAGCGGGAGACGTCTTCGAGACCGGCGGGCGTCATGTTGATGCCGTCGTAGCCGGCGCCGAGACCGACGTGCCTGACGCCCGCAACCCGCCGGATGTGGTTGATGTGCCTGATGACGTCCTTAGTGGTCGCCGTCTCGTTACAGCTCACCAGGTACGTGTAGAAGTTTACCATGACGACGCCGCCGTTCCTCGCCACCATCCGCAGCACGTCGTCGGGGACGTTCCGGCTGGAGTTGCACAGGGTGTAGGCGCACGAATGCGAGAAGATCACCGGAGCCCTGGACGCGTTCAGCGCCGCCTTAGCCGTGCTCACGGACGTGTGAGATAGGTCGATTATCATACCTAGAAAATTGTACGGTAGAAAATGTTTTCGAGCACTAAACACTTCAATCCACAAAATACCCAAAATAGTTTTAAGACTTGTACAAATGTTTGCTGACATCACCAAACTTTTTTTCATGCGATATAGTACTTATGGTATATGTGTATTGTAGCAGTGAGACATACCCAACGGTTCATTTCTTTAATGACGCGTGCGAGTCCATCACCGTCTTCGTCGGCGGTGTTGGCGCCGGTCGCCCACGGCGTGTCGCACGAGTGCGTGATCGTGAGGTATCGGGCGCCCAGGTTGTAGAAGGTGCGGTGCGCAGTCCATCCGACCGTCTTCGTCGGCGGTGTT